>CM042544.1:6484769-6772269 GCA_023630585.1 Cranoglanis bouderius
AGTTTCTTATCATAGACAAGTACAGACTCAAGAGCAAGAATATTTGATCTAAATGGGATTAACAGCAAGTATAACATATTGTTCTGCATTTATTTCCAATAATCAAACCTTTCCTGACAAGTTTAACATCTTCCCTATAGATGTAACCAAATATGAATACAATATTCAAAATAAAAAGATAACGTGTTCTAAACAGATACAAAATAGACACGAATAGGAGGCAGACTATTGAGACCAGTAGTCTACTATTTTGTTTATATTTTGTGAAATAGAACCAACTAAATTCATAAGAAAATATCAAGAGTGGGTACAAACAAAAATAATAACTGCAGGATTAAAAACAATGCAGCACACGTCACTGCTTGAGACCAATTATGAGCTCAAGTGATGTAGCTGAGGTTGAGAAACTGTTAGAGCCAGAATACACACCAAACACTGTCACTTCTACCTCTGGGTTTTCCCCCAGTATTTTTAATAAATTAAATAGAATACAGACACAGATTTGCACTAAACAGGTACAGATACAATGCAAACATGATAGCTTAGCGAGTGAAAATATGTTGAATATATGCAAATTTGTTTATTTCTTATTTTGACATTATTATCAATCAAATATAATGCAATTCGGTGGGTTTTTAAAAGCTTTTACACATTTCAAGCATGGGCAGATAAATTTAGCTTCTTTCTAAAAAAAAAAATAATAAATGCTTACAATTAGAAACATTATCTGTCAATAGAACAAGACTATACAATGAAAAATAAATTGTTTACTTGATTTAAATGTGTACATCGGTTCCACACAGATGAAACAGGTTACTTCAATGTATATTCATCTCTTACACTTTACTTATCTTGTTAAAGTTACCTTGTTGGTTACATTTAGTTCTAAATGCAGTTTATATTTTGCACAGCCATTTTGAACATTGCATCATTTTGAACATTATTCAATTCAATCCATTATATTTACATTATATTTAATGCCCTTGAATGAATTTAATGTGAAACAGTTATCCGAGCTCAGGATTAAACCCAGCACCCTGGTATTAGTTCAATCTAGCAGGCTGTGCATGACAGATCAATGCTGTATATGTACCGTATATAGAGAGAGAAATTCACATAATCAATTGGATCATTGCAAAGTTGGAAAGCTCCAGGGTCTGGTGGTTTTTATTCTAATAAACTTTATCCTTGAGGTTCCTGCAGATTTTTAAGTCTATACTTATATCATCACATCTCCCTACAGTACGTTCTTTTATTTGATGTAGTCATTTTTCTTTTCTTTTCTCTTCTTTTTATTAGATGCACTCATTGAATCCCTTGCTATAATTCTGCAATCAGATGAAAGGATCTGCAGGATGGTGAGAAGGAAAAATGACTCATAAAGTGTCACCCGATGCAGATGATTTGTTTTTATATATCTCTAACTCAGGGAACGCTGTACCTTATTTTACAGGTGCTACAAAACTTTTATTATTACAAAGTTTATTAGTTGCAGTTACTTTTCTCTGTCAATGAATTATTAAATATCTTGATGCACATTTTGTCCCCTTTTAAGGTACAGTACTTTACATATTTAAGAATTTGGGTATTATATTGTACATCCAAAACAGTTTTGCAACAGATTATTGGACTGCATGAAACAGAAATTTGGACAGTGGTCAAGTTTCTTTCCCTGATTTCTGTATATTTGCTAAATTATTCATACCTTCTTGCCAAAGTCTTTTCAACCTCTTGAACTCTTAGTACCCACTGGTAATTTTCTCACTCTCATAACTTCTCACCTTTCCTACTAGTTTCATTGTAGTTACTGAATAATTTGCAGTAGTTACTGAATAATATGCTTTATATCTGATATGATGGTACTTTAAAACGTTAAGCAATTGGACAAATATGTATCCCTATGTTCATCTGGAATGAATCAAACCCATATAAGAGAAAGGCGTATAGTACCTGAAAAAGTAGATAGAAGAAGGCAGGCTTTGCCTACTCAACTTTATTTCTTTTACATTACTACTAATCAGCGAATATATCATAACTCAGTTACTGTGTTACCATATTTTTACAGTATATATAAATCATCAAGTCGTAAAATTTAAAACAAGCTTCTATTCCCAGTGTCGATATTGACATCTCAGTTAGACATCTGAATCTGCACATCCCTACCCTGAACCCTGCTGTAAAAATTCCCTTTAATAGCACACAGACAGGACTTTTTTCCCCACTACCATTTAGCTACATTTTCCTGACATTACAAATATAAAATGTTTAAATGATGGCAAAGATGTTCGATATTTCTCAGATATCTACAGGCACACAGCTTTGACAAAGTGGAAGTCGAAACCTTCCATCTCCTCCACACCTTAACCCTAAGGACCTGCTGTCTGGTTTAGATCTAAACTCATAAGAATGGATTGATTTTAAAAACCGGGAGGAAATACTACTATGTGTGGGAGGACAGCATAGAATGGATTCTTTATGTTTATATAGATAATGCAGCTTAACACAGTTTACAACACAGCACTGTTTCTCTGTTTCTTTGTATCTCGAATTCTAGATTCTGATTGGTCAGAAGGTGTTCATTTATTTTCTATAACAGCAGATCAGAAAGTAGTTACAGCTACAGGGCAAATCACAGGTTTATGTTAATGCACTCGTGCTCATAGTCGCCAGTGTTAGCTATTTGTAACAATCAGAAGTAAAGCTGTAAAGTTTTCCACTACAGGAAAGTCTTCAAGATGGAGGGCTTTGCGATTTCTCTGTAATATGACAAACTGCATTTTTTTGTTGTTGTTGTTGTTCAAGAGAGTGAAAAGAAAGGCTGATGAAGGAACGACAGAACTTCCACAACAATAAACGTAACTATACAGTAAATGTATAAAATATATGACTTGTCATTTGTTAATTAAAAAAAGCTGTTTGCTGTGGTGTCAGAAGAGTAAAACACTTCAGAATGAGCTGTTATTGGAAAATGATCCAACCATGACACTGATTACTTCCCCATAACAGCACACCGTGTCATCTTTTATTCCTTACTACTCTAATATAAGACATTTGGGTATGTTGTTTAAATGATGATTTGAATAGTGTAGTAATTACATAACAATCATGTTATTAGTGTGCATTTTAACACACTTTTTGTGCAATACCAGTTTGTAAGCGTTCTTGGAAAGCTAATCAATAACCTCTCTGGCCCATGCTGTTTGGATCCATATACTGTGTACAGAGAACAAGGTTATCACATCTCTTTGTATCAGACTATACAGTGTCTGTTATTCTGTTGTGTTATTGGGTTATGAAATGCTGCTGATTCTGTGGCTGTCTCTATATTTGTTTGATTTCCTTAATGAATGAGGCAGATTTATGAGGAGTTTGCTAAAGAGCTATTTATGATGCAAACACACTTCCCGTTTAGATATGCATCACTTCCTGTGGGACTCACACGGCCGAACGGAAGTCATGTACAAGTTTCAAGGGGTTTCAAAAAACTTCCTTTTTCAGATTGCATTCCTTTGTTTTTGGAAAGTAAGCATGGATTGAAATCATAATTTCCTGAGGATTCTGTAGCAGAATGAATGTTTGGACTTTAAGTTTCTATGTATATGTGTCTGCATCCATGCATATTTTTTTTTTACATGAAGCACAGCTGGAATTTATATCACGGTTTGCACATTCCTTTGTCCGTTGTCGAGGACAATACCAGAAACAGAACTGGACTTTTTCTCAAGGCTTTTGGATCAGCGCCAGGAGTGTGTGAGTGGCAGTGACGAGAGAGAAGTCACATTCATGAATGAACTTCTGTACTCGTAATTCTTTTCATTGTGTTACACAGCTGAAAAGGCAACACAGTAGTGCTCCACTATTAACAGGCCCACACAGAACCTACCCGAACTGTCCATTGAGTGCTGACTGTGTGTGTGTGTGTGTGTGTGTGTGTGTGTGTGTGTGTGTGTGTGTGTGTGTGTGTGTGTGTGTGTGTGTGTGTGTGTGTGTGTGTGTGTGTTTTTCTGGCTTATTCAGACTCATTTCTGTGTGTGCTGTGTTGAGAGTCACTTGCTTTTGCATGTATTTTATACTGAATATACTACTTTTCATTTTTTTCATTCTTTTTATATCTATTGGTCAATACATGAGTATTATTATCTTATCTCATAATATCCTATATATTCTATCCTGTCTTGTACTATTCTATCCATCATTATTCCTATCCACTTCTCTTTTCCTATCCTTTCTTCTTCTCTTCTGTCCTGCTGTATCTTATACTATTTTCGCCTTCCCTGTCCTGTTGTACCCTATCCTATCCTCTCTTATCCTATTGTGTCCTCCCATATACAGTACTCTCATTCTATCCTATCCTGTCCTGTCCTGTCCTGTCCTGCCCTATCCTGTCCTGTCCCATCCTATCCTGTCCTGTTCTGTCCTATCCTATCCTATCCTATCCTATCCTGTCCTGTCCTGTCCTGTCCTGTCCTATCCTAGAGTGTGCTATCCTGTCCTATCCTATCTTATCATGTCCTGTCCTGTTGTATCCTATTGTATCCTATCCTACACTATCCTGTCCTGGCCTGTACTATCCTATCTATCATTATTCCGATACACAACTCTTTTCCTCTACTCTTGTATTCTGTCTTGTACTGTCACAATCTATCATAAAGTATCCTATTGTATCCTATCCATTATCCAATCCTATACTGCACTATCCTATCCTATCCTGTCCTGTCCTATACTATCCTATCCAACAATATTTTTGTCTTTTGCTCTCCTCTCTTCTTCTCTCCTGTCATGTTGTATCCTATCCTATCCTCTGCTATCCTAACTGTATTTAACCAGCTTTTCAACTAATTCTTTAAACAATATGTCAACAGTTTGTGGTTACTGATGTTTAAGAGATAATCTGTAGCTCATGAACTCATCCCTAGTCCTACTGCAATTGTAAATTCAATTCATGTGGACTTTATTGATAAAGTGTGCAACATGGTGTTGAAAAATAAAGAATTCTCAGTTGAATTCTCTGTTGTTTTTCATTCATTAGTCTATAGATGGTGTGTAGAGTGTCTAAAGCAGACAATCCAAATAGTATTCGACTATATTTTCAGCCAAAACCAAACTACACACTACTATAAGAAAGGAGAATGAAGTAAGTAAAATCACTGACGTCTCTGCAGCTCTGACATGACTGCATCCATGTAGAAGAGTCATGTATGTCGTGTGCATCGTCACATTCCTCTGCATATAGTTGACAGCACATTACCAGAAAACAGTTTTACCAACAACAAAAGACAAAACTAACAGGATGTGCTGCTTATCAGTCATCCCTCTGCCCATCTTCCTGACATTTTTTCATGTCAAATGAAATGATTGAAACCCGGCTTTTTTGGTGACATTCAACAACCAATTCCTCTGGGGTGAGTTCACTGTCAACAAGCAGATGTGTCAATCACTAATGACAAACTGGAAGATGCCAGAGGAGAAGTGTAAATAATAAGCAGTGTGGGGAGCACAAGTTTTGCTGGAAATGAATACACGCTGTAATTGTATGTATGCGCAATTGTGTTGGTATGTGTTTGTTTAAGGACTGAAAAAAATTACACAGGATAGATGCATGCATTCATTCCAACAGCCAATGAATGTGCACTGGGCAGATGTTTTGTAGCTGGAGAATATAGAAATGAATAAGAACTTATAGAAAATTATGGATTTGATTTATTACATTTGAGTTATAAGTAGTTTTCCTTCAACTTATGTCATGTCAAGTGAGTACTACTCCAATAGCACACTCCAACACTATGTTCAGATGTGCAACAATTATTCCAGTCTTTTATCCAATGCAACTTACAATTGAGACAAGAGAGCAATTGCAGGTTAAGAACCTTGCTCAAGGAGCCACTGCTTGGTGGTGCTGTGATTTGAACTTACAACCTTCTGGTTAATAGCTCAAAGCCTTTACCAGTGAGCCACCACTTCCCATAATCCTGACTCTAAGCCCTGACAGTATTAGCTGAATTGATGAATGTTTCATCTGAGCCATAAGTTCAGGAGCTCTGCAGGATGTTCCATGGTGTTGGGATTCTGGAAGAGGGGGTGTTTTATCTGGCATTGGCTACCACAGATGAAATAGTTCTGGTTGTGGACATTAGCTGAGGAAGAGGAGCTGGAATTTCCCAATGCTGTACTGTACAGCTCCCACTGTGATGAGTTCATTACACACACAATCCAGAATACAGTAGGAATAAAAATAGGATAGGATAATATAGGATGGGATAGGATAGGATAGGATAGGATAGGATAGGATGGGATGAAGTGGTGTGGGGTGGGATGGGACAGGAAAGGAAAGGAATAGAAAAGATGGGGTGGGATTGAATGGGATGGGATGGAATGGCTTAGGAAAGGACAGGACAGGATAGGATAGGATAGTGTAGGGTAGGATAATATAGGATAAGGATAGGGTAGGATAAGGATAGGATAATATAGGATGGGATGAGGTGGTGTGGTGTGGGGTGGGATGGTAAAGGAAAGGATGGGAAAGGAAAGAAAAGGATGGGATAGGATAAGATAGGATAGAAAAAATGGAATAGGATAGGATGGGATGGGATAGTATAGTATAGTATAGGATAGGATAGGATAGATCAATAGAGGAAAAAACGAGGAGAGGTAAAAGGGCAATTTCAAAAGTGAGAATGCGGTGAAATGATGATCCTGCCAGTAGATAATGAGGTAACAGCAGGTACAGCACGTACACTCACCTGTTGTGACCTTTGCTCTGGCAGCAGCTGCTTAGAGACATGTTTTATGATTATTAAACCCATTCCTGTTTACTACACATAGACATAACCTTCAGAGCAAAGTACACTGCGTATTTGCCTTCCATCCTTCATCCCCATACCTCTTCCTTCTCTCGATTTGTCCATCCATCTGTCCATATCTCTAATCTATCACATCTTTAATCCATCAAACTGCACCTTGACTATCATTCTTTCTTCACATTTGTCCATACTATCACTAGTGTTGCTGTGGGGTAAATAGAAACTCCATGGATAAATCTGAGATGATGAGACATGCTGAAAAGGTGTAGGTGTGTATATGAGAGAAGCCAATAGTTATGAGTGCTCCGCTGAGAGCTGTGTGTCGGCAGCAGATCTGATTACTCTGAGAAAAAAAAGCCTCGACCCAGGAGTGATGACTGCAATAAGATCATTATCATCATTACAAACATCTGCATCGTCTGACAGCTACATTCATTTAACAGCCTTGAAAGTATCCCGAGAGAGGACTTCAGTTCAGACTTCAGACTTCCAATTATCAGCGGACATTAAACAGTGAAGGTCCACTTAGAGTAACTCACTCGTGTGATTTAGGGACAGAGTATCTCTAAGCTGTGCTCTAGCCACTGGGCTTTACTGACTGGATTATCAGACTCATATAAAACTTTAAAAGTCATCACAACAGCAGACTCACAATGCATAGTCAATCAAAGAATTTGATCAAATCAAAGTGAATCAGTTGAACCAGTCTGAATCATTGTGTTGGATCAGTTAATATGTTTGAATCAGCTGATACATCAGTTCAATCACAGTGTTTGTATCAGTTGGGCCATACATAAAGTCTTAATTGCTTTGTATATGTGTACCACCAGTCAAGGTTTATACATCCCTGCTCATAGAAGGTCTTAATTTATACCATTTCCTACTATTTTTGAATAATAATAAACATTTCTATACTATTAAATAACACATATGGAATTATGCAGTGACCAAGTAAAGTGTTAAACAAATCCAAACAATTTTATATTTTGAATTATTAACCATAATCCCGATGAAGCTTTCAACTCTTTGCATTTCAACCAGATTTAGGAGGTTTTTCTTAAAATTCCCAAATAGGCCGAGCTCCTCACTGCTTCTGGCACGTTCTCAGTGAAAACTATTTCTTTGGGGAAGCAAAAGAATTCATTATTATTTGTCACTTAGTATAATTGAAAAATCATGTAGTAAATTAATAGGTACAGTACTATTAGAAAAATCTGTGCACAAATAATAACCCCCTAAACACGTTCGCATGGCTTAATTCCAGAATACAAAATGCTTTTTGAATCTTTAATGTACCACTAATGCAGAGTTGTAGTGTTCCCTGGCAGATGGGATATAATGCCATTTATTTTGAAACCTGATAAAAATCTAAATGCTTGTAAATCTTATAACTTGTCAAGGATTCTTTTACTGCTCCTGTGATTAAATGTTGCAGCTAGTGATGCATTCCTGGACATCATCGCCTTCTTATGCAGGGTAACTAGAGCATGTGGAGCAGGCATGGAAGCCAAATGAAATGAAGTTTTTTCAACTTCTATTACAATGAACCAGTTGGTTTTGTGGTTAGAAATGTTTTTGTGGTTACAGTTTTTATTTTATTTACATTTAGTCTAACCGCTGCTTTAGCTGCTTTAGGCATCTCTAATATCACTACAGCAAGGGGTAAAAAGAAATGTAAACTGTACATTTAAACTGCAGATGTTGAAATCGCTGGAATCAGACACTGGGAGCCTGCAGCAACTCTTTATTGGTATATTCCAGCTCAGAATAATATAAACTAATCTCATGTGGAAACATGTTTACCTCAGTGTCAGCTGTCACTTTTTTGTAGCTGAAAGAAAGCAGAATGTTCCTGTAACTAAAGCTGGGTTTACACTAAGCAATTTTCAGCCCAGTTTTGTTGTCACAGCTCATAAAAAAATTCAGCTGACAAAGTTCTGGCAGTGTCTGAATTTTTTTTTTTTTTTTTATTCTCTTTGCCCAATGTTTCTTTGACTCTTAACTGCCCATTTTTCCCCCCTTGCTGTGTTGTACTTTCTAATTGTAAAGCGACCTTGAGTGTGTAGAAAGGTGCTATAAAAAATAAACTTATTATCATTATTATTATTATTATTATTATTATTATTATTATTATTATTATTATTATTATTACTTTAATTAACACAATGTTACCAGTCTACTTGCTTGGCCTCTCATAAAGTGAGTTGTAAAGCTTTCATGCATGCTAATGGACAGAAAAAAAAAATCCTAATTACCTCGAGCTCACTTTGAAGAATGGACTTCCTTTTAATCCAGACCTGAATGGCTGTAAACTCCTCTTTTTAATCTTTTAAAATGAGCTTAAAATTCATAACATCACTAGTGTGTTACTATTATAACAAGGGCTTGCTTCTGTTTATGCAGTCCCATTTTCCGCACGAGTCGGTATCACGCTGGTTGATGCCATAAGCAGAATGTAGTCATTTTCTTTAATCACAGGTCTCTCGTTAGAAGACCTTCATTGTATAATGTGGCATGGAGAAGACTTGTTATCACACAATCTGTTATAGATTTTATTGGAATCATCTCATACATTGTGACTGAAATAGCACAGTGTAAATCAGGCATATGGAATATGTACTGTGTATAAATACAGGTAACTGGGTCTAACTGGTAAATAATGGCTCACTGTTATTGTAGTTAGACTATGTATGTATGTATGTATGTATGTATGTATTTATTTATTTATTTATTTTTGGACAATAGTAAACTATCTGACAAAATAAGCCTTTAAACCCAAGTGTATAACAACCATGAATTTGGAATAAAAAACAACCTGAAACTATTGGCATATTCCATTAAGCAATAAAACTGTAGCTGAATGATTTCGGGTCCTCAATGTCCAAAAGTCACTCTACTGTATCTTTTGTTCCTGCAGAGTCAGTCAATGATTAAACAAAGAGAACAGTCACCAAATGCTGCTTTCAAAAAGTCATAAAAAAAATTTAAAAAAATCAATAAAAACAGAGCAATATGAAGTTATTAACTTTTCCTGCACTGTAAGGTCTGGCCTTGGTGCAAAGCAGTGAGCCCAGTCAAGATTAAAATGAAACCAGTCATGCTTTGGAAAAATAAAAATCCTGGCCTGCTGAAATGATACTAATGAAGGAAATTAAGAAAAGAAAAACAAACATATAGAAATTGTTTGTGTATTAAAATTGAGGGGTTTAACTCGCTCTAATTTTAATTGTGGTTTTAGTGTTGTGTTTCATGGTTGTGATTGTCTCTATGTGCTATTGGATATTGTACAGCACTTTGGTCAATGGTCAGTTGTGTAAAAGTGCTAAATAAATAAAATAAACAAACATAAACAAATAAACAAACACAAGGCTGTCTAGTCACACATAGATGTATACACATATAGAGTGTTAGACTGAATAGTTTAGGGCAATAAAAATATCCCTGGGTATTATTTTTCAACTAATGAGTGTGTACTGCTTGAATTAGTTTTAAGCATTAGTGCTGCTGAGGGTAAAAAAAAAAAAAATCTAATATCCCCCTTCTGTGGCATTTTGTTTCCATAAATTTAAGAAAGAAATCTCCAAACTGTTCTTGCACTATAAAAAAGCCAATTTCTGTCCATGATTTATGGCAGGCACTGTTGGGCTTATATTATTTTTGTAAGTAGTAGCAGTATTCTTGCTGAGCTACAGTGAAATGGTGGAGACTGTACCTCCATAAAGTCAACTTTCCCAACACATGAAACAACATGAAGTGGAGAACGCAAGCTTGTCTCTCCGTGCACGTCTGCATGACTGAGATTCTTTAGGAAGTGAAAGTCCACGTAAGCTAAACAGGGCCCATGACCCCTTTCAAACCTCCAGGGAGAGGGCCAGAGTGGAAAAAGTTTGGGGGATGTGAGGGGGTGGGGGGCAAGAGAAATAAAGAGGAGTGAGAACAGATATGAAACAGACAAAATGGGGAAACAGTGTGGGAGAAGAATGAAAAAAAAGTGGCACACAGGGGGTCATAGAGAGACTGGGCAAAAGGGGGAGGAGGTCACAGAGAAAGAAAGAGAATGAAAGAGTGAGAAAGAGAGTGTGTAGGAGTGTCCGTTCAACATTCATACCCAGCGAAGCTTCCCTTGACAGCCAAAGGCCCCATTGAGTGTCACTGCCATTCCCACAGGAAGTGACTCCATGTGAATATAATCCATCTTTTTCCTGTTGCCCTTTGCATGTCTCTTCTTCCTGAATTAATTATGCTGCCTGACAGAAACAGTAGAGTACTTGGGATGTTTCACGTTATCCAAAAAATGACTATAAAAAGTTACTTATTTGATGCTTGTTATTTAAGAATGCAGACTAATCAATGTTTTGAGTTTGATTAAATTGGTCGGTGTGGTGATGTTGTGGAGAAAAACCCATTTGATATTACTGTGGCTGAATTTTGGCAAGCAGCCAAAAAAGACAAAAAATCAGGTTTGGGTTATGAGCAAAACTGGGTTTTTCTGCCAATGACATACTTAGAAAGCATGAGTTCAAATCCTGACAATCCCACAGCCATCCATGACCAGGAGTCCAAGACAGTAAAATTGCATATGCTCGCTGAGTGGGAGGGATGGCATGCTTGTCAATCTCTCTTATCAATCACAGCAACACTAGCCAATCGTGAGTGAGCTCATTTGTGTGGAAGATGGCAGATAGTGCTTTTCTTCAAGTGTTTAGCTGCTGTTCGAAAAATATGTGGTTGGCTGGCTTCATGTGTCTCAGAGGAGTTATGTGCTAATCCTCACCATCCCTGGTTGGTAGCTGTTGTGTTATAAGAGAGAGCTAGCTAACGGGTGAGATTTGGCAAATGACCAAATTGATGGTGAATAAGGAGCCAGTTTAACAACAGTCAGTCTGTCTAAAGATGTCTAAAACCTTGCTCGGCAAGTGTGATTTCCTCAAACAGTGAATGTCACTCTTTGATCAAGTTGTTAGATACTTAACAGTCTGTACAGGATTTCGGGGAGTTTGATTGTTGCGGCCAAAAATATTTGATTTTGCTGCAGCTTTTTTTGAAATTTGCAATGAAACTTGGAAACTACTTGAATTGGCGAAATTGCAATTGCAAGAAATTGTCTTTCGCAGTGGTTTGTTGGTAAATGAGACCTTTTAGAGACCTTTTAGCATGTTTGATGCATGTGAATCGAAGAGGGCTTTGACTGAATGCGTGTTGTGATGAAGTCACATGACGTGTCTTGGCCCAAATCTGCAGAAAATCTGCGGTAAGTTTGAAAAATTTCAAGCTCCTCAGAATATTGCGGAGTTTCCTTGATTTTGCGTTAATTTCTGCGATCGCGAAATCATGAAATCCTGGAGGGACTGACTTACTTGCTGTAGTGAATGGACATAAGCCTAATCAGTTCAGTCTGTAAGCATATACCAACTTTCAAAATGTCTGTGACATTCTTGCGCCATGGTTGGAATCAAATCTTTAGATGCAATTTTCCCCCTTTTCACTCCTGGAGGACTTTCAAATGTTAGAATCATATTTGTGGTTGAGAAACATGCGAAAAAAGAAACAGATTTCAGTTCAGGAACAATATACACCAAACATAATGTGCTTCTTTCTTCACTTTAAAAAAAATAAATAAATAAAAACATACATTTTAGATGGAACACAGTATTTATTGCTCTCTACTTGATGTTGACTCCAATAATATGGATCCCCTGAGCAAACTTCAGCCAAGAAGAGCAAACTTTTATATAAGTGAAGAATAATTGAATCATTTTGTGAGAAATGTAATTTCTAAATTAGTTTAGTTTGAGTATGAATTCCAGAATAATTTCACTTGCATAACTACATATAGTTACATACTATATGTATAACTGATGTTCTACATATCAGGGTTTGATAAGGGTCACCTTCTGTTTATCTTTCAGAATCATTTATATAATAGTGATTAGTGTGGGATATTTATGATTTATAAATAAAGGCAGGATTTAGTCATATCCGTGCTCCAGCACAGAGCCGGGTGCTTGGGAATTATGATCAGGTTGTGTGGACATTCAGGAAGGAGCCCTGCTACGCTGGGGATATTTGGGTAATCCTGAGCAGACCTACTTGTTGGACATGGGGCTATGGGTGGCATTACACAGAGCGCCTGGCTTGGCATGACCGATTCTAGGCGGATTACACGGGGCAGTGCTGTACCAGCTTGGCCTGGCAGGAACATTTCCAGACATGTGGTGTTTGTTCAGAGTCCCGAAAGAGATTTAAGATTGAATTAAACCATTTGAGACTCAGAGATTGATTTGATCAGCATGATGTGATCACAGAAATCTGGGAACACTTCACTTTGGTTAAAGCTGGGCTACATTATGCCTGAATAAGCCCTTCCTCAGAAATAACATAAGTTTACATAACAACATTTATTATTAAGGCTTATTCCAACAATAGGCTTCTGTCATGTAGACTGCTTTTTCAATTTAGATGTCAAACAAAAAATGTTTATACAGTATAGTGCTTTATCAGTTGTCATGAAGGGCTTATGTAGGTGTCATTAGTTGATTTTGGTAATTTGCTGTTGAATGAGGAATAAAAACACATGCTGTTATTGGAAACGTTAACTTCACTTCATCTTTATGCCATGTTTTATTAATTTATTAATCGTGTTCATAGCATTAGAGCACCAAATGATTCAGCAACAAGCAGCAACTCCTATTCGCCATTTAAATTCAAAATGACTTATCTGGCACAGTGGAGGCCTCCATATTATCCAAGAACACAAATCCTGCTATAACCATAACCCCCAACAGCTGCTAGGATGGAGACGTCAGCCTAGTCGATTTTGGCACAGAGAGCCGGGCATCCTGATCCGCCTCTTCTCCACGCATTCCTCCTTGGGGAGTGGAGAGGAGGAGGAAAGAAGGGAGGGATGGGCTGGAGGAAACTCAGGGCCTGAAGGAAATGGCTACTCTATCTTGATGCTAAAATGTCAGGAGTATTTCCCTTCCATTCTTCAGAAAAATCTTGAAATGTCATATTACCCTTATTTAGTGTCAATTTAGTGCATCTAGAATTGAGAATTACAAACGGCAACAGATAGAGAATGGATTTTTTTTAATGCTGTGAACTCAGTTACGATTAATTAATTAATAATAATCCATCACACAGTGTGTATGCATGCGTCAGCGTGTGAGTGCTCGATTCCTTTCGGATTTCTTATCTCTGGAAGCCTGTCGTTTGTGGCGTCTCCCGTCAAGACTCCCTATCAGGAAGGAAAAGGGAAGGAGCTGGATGAAGCGAATACAGATCCGTCTTCCCACACACACTGCCAAGTATCTCTTCAGGAATGCTGCAGGGATGAGAGACCTCATGCAGTCTCTCTGTCACTTCCTTTCTTCCCTTCTCTGTCGCTTTCTCATTTTCATTCCCACCTTTTCCTTGCTGTCTTCCTGCCCTGCGCTGCACCTCATTCTTATAGCTGCCTGATCTACACTGTGTCTTCCACATCTTTCTCATCTTTCTATGCCTCCTAGCCCTCTCTATCACACTCTTTCTCAGTGTGTGTGTGTGTATGTGTTTGTGGTGATTGAATAAAGATTCAGTTTTCCATTTCTGAGTCTGGAAAAAGGCCCTTTCACACCATGACATCTTTTTTTTTTCAGATGCTAATTTATGGGTGCCATTATATTCCTGTCAACTTTTTCCACAATTATCTTCTACTATTTTCTATAGTTTCTGCAATGAATTTACTATTGACCACAAAGGAAAGAACAATATGGGTCAACAAGTTTAATGACTTGTTATTTTAATCTGATTTGCATTGGGTGGGACTGTATTGGAAGCAGATAACCTCAGGTAACCCCGTGTACAAAACAGAATTAGAAATATACTCACAATCAACTACCTCTCTCATGCTTTGGGCCTGTAATTAAAATGGTATCCAGTGGAAAGATTTTACTTTAAAGCAAATGTTCATAGGCTACATGACACCTACATAAGATCTTCATGAGAACTGACAAAAAGCTACTTAAACATTCATAAAGACATAACAGGTGTCAGTTATCTGCTTGGTCAATTTTGATGTCAAGTTGACATAACACTTCAATCAAGTGACATAATGTCATTTGATTTTCCGCCATCTTGGATTTTGCTATAAAAAAAATTGCTACACTTACTACAACATTTGTCCAATCATTACCAAATTTGGCACGTCATCAAAAGTTATCAAAAGAATTTTGAATATTCCAAACGGTTTGTCTGTAATGTGCCAATGAATCTGACAGCGAAGCCACCAAACAGGAAGTGAAGCTGTGTCTCAGCAATGACTTTGCACACTTATACAAACCTTGGTATACATCTTCAGGACCATGACCTGAGGCTATGCAACAAATTTTGTGACAGTTACTGTGACACTTACTGGTCAAAAGTTACAATAACCTGCTAGAAATGTTAACATCTAACTGCCATTTTTGCTACTCCTCCTCCAAATTTTGTCCAATCTTCACCAGATTTGGCTCACATCATCTTGAGACCTGTCTAAGCAAAAGTTAACAAAGGAACTCTGATATTCAAAACTGTTCTCCCAAATGTGTGAAACTACAAATCATTCTTGAATCCCTCTGCCTATAGTTATGGCTCTGCTTTCCTGTGATCCTGTGCTTTTGCAACAATTGTAGCACATCTGTGACTGTGTGGCTCACTGACTCTGGGTGCTTGGCCCCCGATAATGCTGCTTGGAGTTTTTATTATTATTATTATTATTATTATTATTATTATTATTATTATTATTATTATACTCCAAAATCTTTGTTCCAAAATTCTTGTATCTATTGGGAGCATTAGTTCCTCCTCCCTCATTACAATTCAGGTCAGATTAATTTGAGGACAGTGCAGCTTCTATGCTTAATTGGAAGCTGCTGTTCCCTGCCTTTTCCTGCATGTTCCCTACAATATTTTGGCCCCTTACTGTGGCCTTGCATCTATGAAAACCACTTAATTGACCAATTCCAATATTGTCTTGCCTAACTGGCAATGACGTGGGCTTTTGTGTGGCTGAAAATAGCCGACATTTTGCACTGACCCTCCCTGTCCATGCACCCATCCCACTGCTCAGGAACAAAAAAAATTGGAAAGTGTTCTAAACATGTAATTTCTCCTCACAGCCCCCAAAGTTCAATCCATTACAGCCATTCGATACATGAGCCCTGTGTGCAATCCACCATGGTTGTCATGGCATCCGCATAGCAACCGAGCGCAGCGGCGATGACTTTTAGTTACCTTTTGTAGCTGAGTGGTAAAGGGGGGCATGGGTGAGTTGAGATGTTGAGATGTCCAGAATTGGGGATGGAGAAAATTAGTCGAGTCAGACAATGGGAGTGTACAAATGACTGACAGCTGCTTCAATGCTCATCTGTGAACCATGCAAATCACACGGGAGGCGGGGAAAGTGAGCAATGCTTCCAGCTTGTGCAGGCAGGAAGTGGTGTCAGGCCTCAGGGATCAGGGATCAGTCACATGAGGAGAATGATGGCAATTTGAATGCCATCAGTTCTGGGAAGGAGCGCATACTTGATTAGGCATCCGCATCAGGCTTTGCAGAGTAGAGATGCCTTAAACTAAGCCCTATTCCAGCCACCTTATATATCCCCTGACCGATGAGAGGCAGAGGAGCCTCATGTTTTATTTGTGAGACTGGTTTTATTTTAGTTTTTCTCCTGAGAAGGCAAAAAATGCTCCTAGTATGTCGGACTGATATAGGGAAATGTCTATTCCACACACACACACACACACACACACACACACACACACACACACAATTATTTAAAAAATTACAGTTAATAACGGAAAATACATAATAAACCAGTGAAATTATATTGATATAATAATTATGTAAAATGTATAATAATAATAATAATTATTATTATTATTATTATTATAATAATAATTATTATTATTATTATAATTATTATTATTATTGTTATTGTTGTTGTTGTTGTTGTTGTTGTTGTTGTGTTGTTGCTGTTGTTACAGAGAATATATCAGATATTAAGGGACAGTGTCTATATATATATATATATATATATATATATATATATATATATATATATATATATATATATATATATATATATATATATATATTGTGCTAGAAAAATGTTTGGGAATCTAAAATGCTGACTAAAATCTACTGACTTGAACCTACTGACTTGATAATGTAGAAGTCATAAAATAAAAAAATCTATAAGTTTGTACTAAAAATATAGGGTGCCTAAAACTTTTGCACAGTGCTCTATGGGTTCCATGAGTGAATGCTGTTCCATGAGTATGTGGGTTGCATCTGTGTGTGTGCATGTGTGTGATGCAAGCTGAAGAAAAAGGAAAAAGTCAGAGCAGCTGAGAAAAGAAAATTGAGGCATTTTTGCTACCTCACAGAGACACACTGGGGCCCTTCAGCCAATCAGAGGCCTCAATCTCAGTGATGTCACCACACCTCTGTCATCACCAAGCTGTCTCTTCACATTCCTGAGCCCCTGAGCTCAACTCTCTCATGTTATGGCGTGAGAGCACATCTTTTATTCATCAGCACGTGAATCAGCGCAGATACTGAGAGAGGAATTTTCCATAATGGCTATACAATTTCACAAACCACTTTTATTGACAATCCAGTCACTCTCATTCAGTCTGGTGAATAGCATAAAGAGATGGAATAGATCAAAGAGGAGTAGGCGTAAGCACTCGAAATCATCAGATCGTAGGATTCACTTTATCCACTCTCACTCTCAGTCTCGCTCTTACACACGAACATAAATGCAATTGACACGGGTCGAGGCTGACACGGGTCACTTCCCTTTCCTATACCAGAAAGGTCAGAGGTCAGGGTGAATCTTTCCAGCTTGTAGATTCCACAATGCAATAATTACTCAAACCCTAATGATTAAGAATGTAATTTTATATTAAATTAAAATTTTGCTACCTTGGAATTATAAGGTCCTGACGAATCCATGATTTTAGAGACCAATTATTGACCAATATAAAGTTGAATTTGCTTTGACCTTATTATAAATATATTATATTTATATATATATATATATTTTTTTTTTTTTTTAACTTGAGACTACTGAATGAAATCTGAAAATACATGTACATGTATTTACATGTATGTGTAAAATTTAATATTTAGGCATATAAATACCATTTCTAACATCAATTCAAAAATGTAAATTCAAGCATCTTGATTTGGTATAAACTGTACAAGTTTGCAGTAGCAGTGGTGAAAAATGTCAAATACACAGCAGTATTTGATGCTAAGATCCATATCTGAACATTACAAAGAACATTACATTAATGTGAATGTTTGTTTATAAGTAGCTAATATTGCACATTCATTACATGTACCTCTATTGTTTTCCCTCTTATTATTAATTGCTGAAGTATAACTTTAATTTACTATAAATTAACTATAATTTTTGTTTTTTTTTCACATTAGTTACAGTGTACTTACATTTTCAACTTGCAAACTGTTAAAGTATTACTTGTAAATCTTATATTACTACGTACTAAATTCTGGGTGATTTTTGCATAGTGGCCCAAAGTACTGCTGCATAAACCAGCTATTATTTTACATTCTACTGCAACACATTTAAATTCCTATCAAGCAGCAAACTTTGGCTGTTAGCTAACTAATGATTGCTAGCAAAATACCATTAGCATAGCCTAACTGTGTGTTTGACCATAAAATCGTCTACTTTTCCCTGGGAATCTTGAGTGACCTAAAAATGTAAATGGCCTAATTTACATAAAATCTGTGTTTCTGAGATTTCACATTTTGAGATTTGTATTCTGATTTTTCATTATCATTTTTTTAATCTCAAAACCATAACAGTGAATTATATATTCGTAAAGGTAAATCTTGCCACTAGGAAGTTCAAAAGAAAGAAAAACATTGGCAAAAATGTCAGTTTAATAGATACACCACAGAGAAAAAAAAAATTTTATTCAGTGTGATGTATATAATTCGAATATATATAATTCATACTCAAATACTTTTGTCAGCTCAATAAAATAACCATCACTGACATACTGTAATGACATACATGCAGTTAGTTGGACTTATGGACTGTACTGTCGATTGTAATGGTTGTCATAATAAGTACATTACTAGTATGTACATTACTTCTGTGTGTAACAGTGTGTATTGTTCCTGACCGCAAAGAATGAATCTGGCATTACAGCGATGCACCACCATACTCATATTTCCATTTCAGTGAATTCCTTCAAGGCTCAGTCTGTATGGTAATGGAGCGAATCTTTGGGTTTTGTCCAAGACGTTTCCTTTCAGGCTGTGGATGACCTTGCTGAGACCTCTCCTTTTAGCTCTTTAGCAGCAAAAACCCTGCTTGAGCTGTATGAACTTTATTGAGTATTCTTATTCAGCTGGCAAAAAACTGTGCACATCTGTTCTTCTGCTTATTCTATTTTCTTGGCACTTGTGTTTCCCTCATGCAAACTTGTGTGTGCATGCCTGCAGTCATAAGTCCGAGGCCGGTGTCACAGTAAGCTGTAGTTGAATTGTCTCCTCCAACATTTCCAAAATCCTACTCAACCCTAAAAATATATATATATATTCTAATCTACCAAAATCTAACTTAATCACCCTTCTTTCCAATCCACTGTGACATTTAGAGATGAGATGATGTCCCTAGGTCTTTATGTGTATTTGCATTTGGATACAGAGTGCTCCAGAGATAGCAGCACAGCAGGACTATGCTAATGCTAAACATGCTCAAGAGACCCCCACATAATCCAGATGAATACTGTCTAGACAATTCATTACATTCTAATCACAGCAGTTGGGGAGAGCCACTCCGCCCGGTATGGTGCAGCCTGCAGGGGGAGATGGGAGCTGATGGTACAGGATGGGTGGGTGTGTAAGGTTGGCCTTTAACCACATCCTATTTGACATTTACAGTCATGTGAAAAAATAAGTACATCCCATGGAAATTGTTGGCTTTTTTGACATATTTGGAAAAGCAAACATTTGATCCTCTTTGAAACAGTGCCTATTAATAAATACACTCTATCAAATGACACATAAAATTTACATTTTGTAGTAATTTTCACAATTTAAATGAGCAAAAAAACATATCAGTCACATAGAAAAAGTAAGCACACCCCTACATTTATCACACCTTCAAATCCATAAAATTAGAATCAGGTGTTCAAGATTGGGTGCCAGTGATTAGAACCGGTTGGATCTTCCAGCAGGACAATGATCCAAAACATACATGAAAAGCAACACAAAAATGGTTTACTGACCACAAAATCAAGGTCCTGCCATGACCATCCCAGTCCCCTGACTTGAAAACATAGAAAACCTGTGGGGTGAACTAAAGAGGAGAGTCCACCAGCATGGACCTCAAAATTTGAAGGATCTGGAGAGATTCTGTATGGAGGAATGGTCTCAGATCCCTTGCCATGTATTCTACAACCTCATCAGGCATTATTGGAGAAGACTCAGAGCTGTTAGCTTGGCAAAGGGAGGTAGAACAAAGTATTGACTAAAAGGGTGCCAATAATTGTGGCACACATATATTTAACAAATAATTTTTTTAATAATCCTGTGTTGTGTTTGCAATTGTTTTATATCCATGAGAGCAGAGTATTTTTGTGAATTTTTTAAACAAAATATCAAAAGGTTAAACAATAAAGACCATTTTTCACAGCCTTCTTTGCTCATATTTACCAAGTGTGCCAATATTAGTGGAGGGCACTGTACATTCCCCTCTGAAACTATTGGAATGGCAAGGCCAAATCATTTGTTTTTGCTGTAGACTGACATTTGGGTTTGAGATGAAAAGATGAATATGAGAGTTTAGAATTTCAGCTTTTATTTCCTGGTATTTATATGTATATGTTTTATGTTGTTTTACACATCTAGATATAAATACCAGGAAATAAAAGCTGAAATCGTAAACTCTCGTCTCATATCCATCTTTTGATCTCAAACCCAAATGTCTTGGTGTATAGCACAAACAAATGAATTGGCCATGCCGTTCCAATAGTTTCAGAGAGGACTGTAATTGGTACTTTAACATAAATTGTACAATTCTGTCGATAAAACATCCATCACTAACCATCGTTGAGTATAAGTTTTACTTTTTTTTTTTTTAAATAGTATGGATATGCTTTAGATAAAGATTAGGAGGAAGTTATATTCGAGATGACAACAGGACTGTCAGCTATGGTGGGATCATTTGTTTGAAGGGTCAGAGATATTTATAGCTATGTCATATCATTCAGTTATGAAGAATTGTTTAAGGTGGAAGCAAGAAATCACCTTTTTTTTTTCATTTATATTTTTTTAAAAAACAATATAAATGATTGACACCATGGACGCAAGCACCATGGATAATGCAATGTATCCTCCTACACACACACACACACACACACACACACACACACACACACACACACACACACACACACACACAAATATGAGACCCGTGATGTTGGCAGCTGTGCAAGTCCTATAGGAAAAGAACAGCGACAGTGCAACAGAGGAAGCACACACCAGTTTCTGCAACATGTGTGTCTGTGTGTGTGTGTGTGTGTGTGTGTGTGTGTGTGTGTGTGCACATCTGAAATATTTATATGGTGCAGGAAGATTGGGGAATGGTGCTGGAACACACTCGCAATCTCCCTCCCTCCCTGCTTTCCTTCCTCTCCTGTGTATCTCTCTCCTCTCAGGTACTCGGTACAAATGTCTCGTTTTGCCGCCATCGTCGCCGTCAGCTGTAACATCGAATCATGTCCACTGGAGACGCCTGTGTCTGTGAGGTGCTAAAGATTTGACGTAGCAGACGTGAGAACTGGGAAGAAAAACACTGCTAAATCTCCCTTTCACTTTCTCTTCATCGTTCTCTTCTTTCCCTATAGCCATATGCCATGATAATTCACCAAATGTATGAACAGCCATATCATTGATTGTTGCGAAGACAATAGGTTTTAATTATCTGCTGATTTTTGTAAACACACACACACACACACACACACACACACACACACACATTCCCCATGTTCACACACTACAGCACCAATAAAATGGAAGTGAGTCATACCTAGCATCCCGTTTCCTCCTCTTTAATTTAGTCCTCATATGCACTACTGTATGCTAATAGAATTCTTCTATCTATGGGAGCAGTACATTTAGTTTAGTCTTGTTTTGGTATGCTGTGCTGTTTTGCTGAGGCATCAGCAGACCGCAGAAATCGTAAACAGGAGAATTGGGCAGATAAAATCAGCAAATTAAGGGGAAAGTTGCAGTTGCTTAATGTGATTTTCTGGCCAACCTATTCAAATTACTGATATTACCTACTGGTGTTTTAGTCATACAGCATGTAATCGCCAACATTTGCCTGAGAGTCTGGTAGATAGCATTACTAACATTGCCACCGACCCCCTACTTTTACAGGACGAGGCCATTTGACTGATTGCAAATGTCCAATCACATTTATTCTGCACTAATTGTTTCAAATAAAACTCTTTTTAAAAAATTTTCATGTTTTGATCCTGAAAACATTTTGCAATCTAGTGACTTTATCCTTCACTGAAAAGCTCATTATGTCATGGAGTTCCAAACAGTGTATGAAATATCCAAAGAAGTGCAGTAAGCCAGTCAGATATCAAGCTTTAAGATTCTGAAGCCTCTGGCCAGAAAAGTGTACAAAAGATATCATATGATGTCACACCATAAGATTATGCATTTTTCAGCTTTTCAGCATTTTTCAGAGATTGTAAATACATTGTGCATCTGAAATTCAAAGTACATGTTCGTATGAGGTTCATATAGTCTAATTATGTATCTCAAATGAGTTTTAAAGAAGTTAAAACAAGATTGCAGAAGTATTTACCATCCCTAAACCTTTTCACATTTTGTAGTGTTACAACCTGAAACTGAAAGGGACTTACTTGGATTGTATGTCATGAATCTACACAAAATAGTCCATAATATTGAAGTGGAGGGAAACATCAATATAATTTGCAGAATTATTTACAAATAAAAAACACCTAAATTAGTTCTGGTGCAACCAGTTGCTATCAGAAGTCACATAATTAGTTGAATGGAGTCCACCTGTGTGCAGTTAAAGTGTCACATGGTCTCAATATAAATACACCTGTTTCTCAAAGTTCCCCAGAGTTTGTTAGAGAACATATATAAACGAACAGCATCATGAAGAATGAGCAGCTATCAAAACATATTCGAGACAAAGTTCTGGAGAAGGATCAGTCGGCTTTTTGCTATTTAAAATATTCTGTGGAGACCCATTAAATCTATTATTAAAAAAATCAGTAACTAAGTAAGGAAGGCATTAGTCAGAGAAGCAAGCAAGAAGCCAAGGGTACCTGTCAACGTGATTCTACCACAACCATGCTTCACTTTGGCAATAGTGTTCTCCACCGAATGTAGCGCTTTGTGCCAAGGGCGAAAAATTGTTTTGGTTCAAGTTTTAGATTGATGACATATAATTCCAGTAAGTCCATTTCAGTAACACTACAAAATGTGGAAAGGTTCAGAGGGGATGAATACTTGCAATGCAAGGCACTGTAAGTAAGTTTGCAAACCTGCAACTTGTGATTGAAAAGTCTTCACTATGTCCTTCTCATATTGGTGGGTAATCTGAATAGTAGCTACTGCCCCAACTAGCTAGCTAGCACAGCCTCTGTTTTGTGCAAAAATATTAAATGGAATAAAATGGCATTGACCATGCCAGTTATATAGCTTTGGAATCCCCAGTGAATCTTTTATGTGAGAGGGTTTATTTTATTCTCATGCTGACTCTGAACCAAGCCTGCATGATGCTGGCACCCCTTTTACAATGTCTAATTTCTTTGTTTTTTCTGTAAAATTATAGCTTGTGCTGGTTTGGTTTATGAGATAGGTTCATGGTTATATTTCAATATATCTGTGGCTAAGAGTGATGTCACAGTTCATCAAACCCCATTCAACCTCAACCTAAACCAAAAATGTAACCAAAATTTGTTGATTAGTGGATTATTTGTTTGTGCTATACAAAAATAGTTCCTGGTGGTTTGACATTTATGGATTCTATGCGTAATGCCATGGTTAACCACCATGCCAATGGTTCTATATTTATAGTCTTTTTCCTTAAAGGGAAAAGTTACGTTATAAAATTGGCTTTACTGTTTGTCAGTGGGGAGAAAAGTCTACTGAACTGCTACAGGGAGATGGCAAGATGGAGAAACTTTGCTTCCTGCCTTTTGATTTTGGAAAACCATATACAAGCCAGAATCTAGAATCATTTATAACATGTGCCAAAGCAAACCCAAGCCATATCCACAATGTTCATGCCTTTATTGTACATAAAATTGTGTGCTGGTTTGACATCACTCAAACCATTACATTCTTGGACTTGGATATTTAACATAATATCTGGGGGGGGGGGGGAGACAAGCCAGCAGAGGCAATAATTCAGAACAGATCAGCACAAACTCAAATAAATGTCAATGGCTTTATTTAAGTTCTTTTTGTATATTGATCTAGCTTCACTGAGGTCTTTAAGTTGAGGCAGCTTTGTCAGCACAACTGTCAAGATCACCAAACAGACACACAGTGAGATGTTGTTCTTTGGTGTGTGATGGCAGTGAAGCACCAATTACAGTCCTCATTGAGGTTTTTTATTGCACATCAGATAGGATCAGTAGGATCTGTGTTTACTCAGTCGCAAATACAATGTGCCAGGGTCATTCCCCGTAACAAGCACCTACACATATACACACCCATAGGCATCTGTGGGCATAATTGGAAAATCAGTCAGGATTGATCATGATGGTTTCAAATGTCCAGTAAATCTCAGACACCAAACAAACACTGGGATGCCTGAGAGGTGCAGCTACAAAAACATGAGGGTATTCAAACTAGTGAAACAAACTGGGATTACTAGTAACAATAAACCAGATACATCAGAAATAAACAGCTTGTGGGTGGCCAGACCTCATCTAAAGGGACTCTTGATCAAATAGTTCTGGATTAATTTCCTTCTGCCTAATAAATAGTCAAATTTACAATAAAGCTACATATTACTTTCACATAAGGATAACCTTCTTGAATGCAAAATTCATTCTATCAAGTGAAAGTTATTTTATTGGATATCAAATTCACATACAGTACTGTGCAAAAGTTTTAGGCACCCTATTTTTTTTTTAGTACAAACTTTGTTATAGATTTTTGTATTTTATGACTTCTACATTATCAAGTCAGTACAAAAAAACATTTTAGTTTCCCAAACATTAGTTTTCTAACACAAAATTAAGTGTTACAGAAAAATGTTTGTATGTCATTAAAGAAAGCAGCATATTACATAAGAGACCACTTTTCAGACAAAAAACACAATGAAGGCTGCTGGGTTTTACTGCAAAAATAAGAAGCAAGTGCGAAAGTCAAAGTCTCCAGAAGAACTGTGGCTGGTTCTGCAAGATGCTCAATAAAACTTACCAGCTCATTTCCACAAATTGTACCGGAGACTACTATTTTTATTTTTATTTTTTGTCACACCAAATAGTGACTTTGTTTCATTTACTACTGTTTACTGCTCTTTACTGTATTTCTTTAATGTAGAAACATTTCATTTCATTATTTTGAAGGCATCTTTGCTCTCCGGCATTTCTTTGCATGTGCCTAAAACTTTTGTACAGTACTGTACATGTAAGAAAAGCTATGACTGCTAATCCTGTACCCCTAAATGTAACTGCTCATGCATTTCCATACACGTTGTTATGAATTTGTAATCGTAAAACCCTGCTGGTGATGCATACAACCAGTCTACAGTACGTTTTGCTTAGTACCAAGTGTAGTCATTGTGAAATTCATGACAGCTGGGACTTGTGGAGAACCTCAGAGTTTTATGTTACTTGAAAATGGTTTTTAGAGTTAGTTGGGACTAATCCAGGGACAGCTGTTGAACAGTGTAGCGATCTTAATGAGATAAACAGAGCAGTGTGTTTTTATCATGTTGGTCAGTGCTGTGTCAGCATCATTTTGCTCTGGAGTTTACAACAGCCCATTACTAGTGGTGTCCCATTTTTCCTCAGTTTAATGCTTGCTGTGTTGAACAGTAATCATCGCAATGGAAAGCATTTGTCTTCTGGACTGTATGTTATGTCAAGGTTAACCACAATGCCAGAGTATTTCTCTCTCTTTAAAGTTTTTTCCTTAAAGGGAAATGTTATATTTTAAAATTGGTTTGACTGTCTGTCAGTCTGCTGAATTACTACATGGGTAGCAAGATGGAGAAACTCTGCTTCCTGGCTTTTGATTTGGAAAACTACACCCAAGCCAAATTCCATTGTGTATGCCATGTGCCAAAGCCAAAGCCAAAATCCACCATGTACATAATATGCCAAAGCCAAACCAATCAAAATCCACCATGCAAAAGCCAAAATCCATTATGGACGTTATGTGCTGGGTCAATAAATGGATCCCGCTTGTCCTATCATCTCAAAATATGGGAATATACAGTAATTTATCCTGGAAGATTGGAGATGATTCAGGATTTTTGGTGGAAACACTTTTCTAGAGGACTGCTTTGTATATTGGAAAGTTTAGCTTTTCTATTCTGAAACAAATGCATACTAAGGAGGAATTGCTTTTGCAGCTCTTTCTTTGGCTCTTATTTTCTTGGATCAATTACTGAAGATCTTTCCTCTGCTCTGCCTGATACAACATGCATGGTCAGCATTTATAAACCCTTATTATACAGAATTATGAAAACTGTTGGCCATTTTGAGGGTTTCTTGCATTGTGAAAAGGCATTTTTGTGTCATATTCCTCCTGCTTTGGAAGGGCTACAATGTGTCTTTTTTGGACAGAATATTGGCAAAGAATGTTTTCATCCCAGTTGTGTGGCCTAGTTTACTATGCACAGTTTGCTTGTGTCTGTGTCTCTGGGAAGAGCTTCGATGCAGCATGTAAGGCAGCAACAATGACAATGATGTTTAAAACCTGATAGGAAGAGAAGGAAGAACAGCCAGAGGTCTCAAGCCTTGAGAAGTCTACTTTCAGGTGTTAAATTTATAAAAGAGACAGAGGAGAAGGGAAAGAACATTGTCTAACACAATAGAGCTGCCGCTATATGTACAGAATTAGGTCAACGTTTTCTCCTCCACGTCTTCCCTGCCCCTCCTCCCATTCCCTCACTGCCTCTTCCTCATGCTCTTCCTGATTATAAATTCTCTTTCACTTCATGTCATACAAGCAGCTGGTAGAGAGTGAGGACCAAAATTGAGCTCTCTTGAATCTCACTGTCTTATGTTAACGGCATTGGCATCTTTGTAGAAAGAGATCAAGGAGACAACAAAGGAGGGTAGAAGAAGATTTTTAAAAATAGCAAAGACATACAACAGGAAAGAAATACCATTTTCATATCTTGACAATGATACAAAGCTTGCCAAAATATGTTGCCAAAAACTACCAATATTTACATTATTTGTTATTTGTAACAATGTATTATTAATCTGATGATATGAATTTGCATGCTTGCATTGTATTCATATTGTACTGTATTCTACTTCTGCAAGCCTTGCAGTACTTTAACCATGTGACTTGTGTACTTCCATGAATGTCATGGCTATATCACTGGGTGCTTGCTCCCAGTAAGGCCAAACAGATAGAGAATGATCCTAAAGGCCCCCATGAAATGTACAAAAAAGACTGTCTGTATCTTGCCCAGCTTAGGGTTTCCAGGACCCACCCTTGGAACTAGTCCTGGGGGGTGTCTGGAGTTGAGCATCTGGTGACCAGGCCTCCCCAGTCAGACTCATCTTGTGGGCTCACCAGCTGTAATGGGAATGACAGTCTTAGATGGACCTTTGCAATCAGGGACCACCAATCCAGGGAGGTCTTTCTCCTACTCTGGAATTGCCACAGGTGATGAGGGGATGCTCATCAGTCCCAGGCTGAGGTCCTTCAGGTAGCAGGTTGCAGTTTTTCCCCATTGGACAAGATGGCTGCCTCTATGAGGTTTTGTGCCTCAGGAAGGAAAACTGTTGGAAAAATGTTCAGAGTGGCCGAGATAGTTGGATTGGGAAGAATGGCCTTCTGAATCTGAAACATATTCCTGCTCATGATTTGAAGTTGAAGAGATAGGCCTATAGAATTGTATCAGGCATGTCACACTGGACATGATAATATCTTATATCTTGGGAATATCTGGGGAATCCTCCAAGATGAGTGTAATCTGTTCCTCAGGAGAGACATGGCTGGGCTGAACTTCTCAGCCTGGTGCAACCTCAGCAAGAAAAGGGAATGAAAATGAACGAATTGTAAAATGAAAAAAGAAAACCCACTGCTCATGACTTCCTCTTTCACCTTGGTTGATGTATGAAGTCACAACAGCATCCCTTCCCATTATGTGTATTATTCTTTGTAAAGCTTGCTCAACTAAAACAGATTTATGGACCTGGATCAAGAAGCGATATGGAAAGAAAACAAAGTCTATTTAAACTGTGCATCAGTGCAGCACTGAGTGGGAGAGAGAAGAGGAGACAGACAACTGGGATGATCATTAGAGTTTAAGATGGCGGCATGTCTGAGGACCATCTATGATTTATGAATACTGGCACAGCTGAGTGTGGTTCTGAGTGATCTGTCATCTCCAACCTCTTTCACTCTCTTTCACTCCCTCTCTCTCTCTGTCTCTCACTCACTGTCTCTCTCCCTCTCTCTCTCTATCTCTCTCTCTCTCTCTCTCTCTCTCTCTCTGTCTGCATGTCGTGTAGGAGCCTGGAAGCTGGCCTGAAATGCACTGAGGTCAAATCTCTGTTTAGAGTCAGGAGAGACACACACTGTGGATGGCCATTCTTTTTCATTGCATTTGGTTTCTATATCTGCACTACCATGAGTTTGATATTACTCAAGAATATATTTATGTACTAAATATTTTTATTTCCCACCACGTGCTAATAGTACACTACAATTTGCACTTTTATCATGGACAGTATAAGTGTACAATGTAGTCTGTAAGTAAGTGAACAGTAACACCATTTTTGGTTTATTGGCTCTGTTGCACAATGAAGTAATGGCTTTGAGGTTAAAGTAAAGAATGCAACCTTTATTTGAGAACTACTTACATCTACATTGGTTCAATTATATAGGAAATAGTGCCTTTATTATATAGTAAGTGATTGGATAAATAGCATCAGATACATTGCCAGGGTTAATGCTCGGTTGCAAATCTCTTGCATGAACATCTTCAGGTATCTTTCCTGGTGATGCTCAGCCAGACCTATAGTTCTACCATTTTCAGTTCCTGCTTGTTTGGGCAGATTTGTTCTCTTTCATGCTATTCTTTAATAAGTAAACAGCATTCTCAGTTGGATTCAGTGGTATCTGGCGAGTCAAGAACATAGTTTCTACTTTTTTTCCCCTTATGTCCACTACTTGAGGCTTAGAAGTGGTTTGAATCTTGTGCAGAACTATATGTCGGAGGTCATGCTGTTGTATTTATGGGAGTCCCTAACTTTGTATGTACTCATATTCTTGCTTTGTCAGTTGTTTTTCTTCTTTTTTTTATCCATTTCTG
Organism: Cranoglanis bouderius; assembly: GCA_023630585.1. Classification (NCBI taxonomy): domain Eukaryota; kingdom Metazoa; phylum Chordata; class Actinopteri; order Siluriformes; family Cranoglanididae; genus Cranoglanis; species Cranoglanis bouderius. Next base: position 6,514,141 of record CM042544.1, read on the forward strand.
GCTCTGTAGTCTGCTAGAATTGTTCGTTATTACTTAACTCACCAGCATGACTGGCAACTGCAACAGACTATTGGTTTGCATGCCACATCTCAAATTCATGCAAATCTTTTTTTTTTTTTTGTACATGAAGTAATGATGCAGTGACACACATTTGGCAAGCTATATCAATTGTTCTTTTATCTGAAAAGTGGGGACTATGCATTAAAAGAGCTATATGGTTTGCGTAATATACATGTACATATGCTCTAATAATGCTGACATTCTGCACTTTAACTTCAGAGATATTGGCTTATTTAAATTCAGTGTGCTTGAGTTAAAATTCATAACAGGTGTGCAGATGAGCTTCTGCTCCTCTTGGTTTCTCTTGCACCACCTCACCTGGTCATTACGCATCAGGCTTATTGGAAATCCCCTGGTGGCCGTGCTTTAACTGGAAGAGTGAGTATGTTAGATTTGGGAAATCTTCCAGTTAAAAAAAATACATTAACTCAGCTCATTCCACACATAGTGGAATATAGGTCAGGGTTAGCCATGAATATTCTCCTGCCAACTCATTGCACATCACCATGGACCTGAACGCAGAGGGTGTTTAATTACAACATGGACAACTGAGTTATTGCTTTATGCTGAACTGATGCAAAGCACAACAGCACCTTCTAAACATCTGGCCAATATAAAAATATCTAGTTATAAATTTTTAAATATTAAAAAATACAGTAGGACCTGTTGTTTGATTGTGATCACTGAACTTTCCTTGCTCCAGAAGCTCCACAGGCTCTTCAAGTGAGAGACCAATTTCTTTCTCTAGTGATCAAATGGTCTTTATTTTAGACTACTGCTTATCAATCCTAATACTGGAACAACCCCTTGCACTGGATCTAAACTCAATTCATTATCAGATTATCAGGCCTCTTACTGAGGGTAAAGGCAACATGAAATGGAAATTTGATCCATTTTTCTTTCGCACATGATTTATTTCTGAGTGAAGATCATATTGGAGCAAGGATTTTATTTATTGGCATTTCACTGGCTTGTCCAAACTTGGAGTCAGACCTAGATGCTAACCTGAAGTCAGTCATGAATTATTGCTCGGTTCCTGCAACATACAAGCATGCTCATTAGAGGAGGCAGAGATTTAGCAGGAAAAGTGTTAAAAATTTCGTCCCAGTAGTGAGGCCATTATTATTTAAGCCTGAATGTGGAGCCAGGAACAGAGGAAGACAGAGGCCAAAGTTTGTGCTCACCCCCACAAACGCTCTGGCGCATTATAAATGGTAAATGATGGGTTTGAGTGAGGAGGCAACACCCAAAACTAAATTGCTTTGAGCGATTGTTGAAAATGGGGAGGTGGTGGGTGCAAAAACTCAGTCACTGGTGTAGAAAGAGAGCGAGAGAAATGGGAATTTATAGTAAGAAGATGCGTAGAAGGTGGCACTTCAGAAGTCATTTTTCTCCGAAAATCCAGTTATTTCATAACAAGATTTTAAAAGTCTCCTTCGATTTCAGATGGGTTAGAGGAAGGAAAGCAGTCACATTCCAAGATTTTTCACTGCAAATTATCCTTTTTTTCATTCTTAGTAGCAATTCTCTACTATTTCCATTCCCCCGAAACAGTATCTCTGTTTATTTTTATGTTTCGTGTTATTTTTCCTCCCCCTGGTATTAAGAGTATGCATTGAATAATAAGATTTGGCAGAGTTGCATGGTGAGTGGTAACATGAATCAGCCTTGACCCCTCACGAGAACGCAGGGTCATCCTGTCATTCCTCCCCCGGTTGCTCAGCATTTACAGGCATGGCCGATTCTGATTGGCTGAATTCTCCATGGACAAAAGCGTTCACAATACCTGATTGGCAGAGTGCAGCCCACCTTGGGTTTCTTCCATTGTGATGTAGGTTGTGGGGGAATTTAGGGAGGTTTGTGACTTTTGTCTGACCAGAAAAAAAACCTTAATCACCGTCACTGGGCAAAAATCCAATCCAGATTAGTACCATGACATCTTCATTGTAGAGTTCAATGAGGCAAGGAGACAATTTTGTTTACGTTTTTATGCTGAGATATTTTGTCACACTCTTTGGTCACAATGATAAACAATGAAATGGTGAACATTTGTGTTTATGAGCTCATGTAAAGCAGATTCATGAATCTGCTATACAAATGAAGTGGTTGAATAAATTGTAAAGAAGCATTTCAGAACAATTTACACCCCCATTCCATGAAAAAAAGAAAGACATATATATATATATATATATATATATATATATATATATATATATATATATATATATATATATATATATATATATATATATATATATATTGTTCACCAAAGGACTAACTAGAACTTAAATAATTTTTTCTCATGTTATGATATTTCAGTCTCATGCCTTTCATGTTAGTCACATAGCCAGGGTTGCGGGTTTTAGAAAAAGGTTGCAGGTGGCGATTTTTTGTTTTTGTAGTATTAAAAACAGTCCACAGATCTTTTATTCTAAGAATCAAAACCTGTACATAGTTCTGTTAAGTGTGTTTTTCTTATAAAAGAAGGAAAGGAGGAACAACAAGAGGACATGAGAGAAAAGAAGGATGTTCATGCACTTAAGTCAGGTGAGTAAAGCATTTACTTGTGTTTGAATCAACTATATTATAACTATTTTGGGGGACTTTTTGGGCCAATTTTTTGGGCTTGTTTCAGTTTTCTTGTGTGGTTTTCCGAAATTTTCCAACCTGGTAACCCTGCACACGCCTTTCTGCAAATCACACACGGACACAAACTCGGTCGTAGCTCAATGCGTGGGTGTGAGTGAGCGTGTGTATGTGTGAGACTATCCCAGCTGTCGGGTCGTTACTCATCCCCTCCCCCATTCCCCACCACACAAACACCCTTCCTATTGTTCACCCCAAACACAGAGACTAGTGTTATTGACTCAGCATTGCACATATTGACCACGGCCTGGCCCTGTCCCAGGATTGCCATCACTAACGCACTACTCTATCACTGCACACTAATGCGTTCTTGCATGCTGCACACACTTGAATCGGCATTCTGCACTCTCTCCGATGCTAGATCCCTCGCATTTAGAGTACACACTCGACACCAACTGGCACCAACTGTAGGGGGAGGGTGACATGCTCAAGGGTTAAATGAGAAAGATGATGAAGAAGTCAGGGGTGGGGGTGGTACAGAAGGAAAAAAAACGCAGGAAAAAATTTGATGAATAGGAAATTAAATGAAAGCAGTGAAAAACTGAATTTATTTAAGAAATGGCAGAGAGAGAGACTGAGTGAAAGGAGAGTTGGGCTGATAGATGAGTTTGTGCCTGTTTGTGAGGCTATAGCAGATATACTGGGAGCAGGAGATCGTGACTAATTAGATAGTCTAACAAAGGGTCCTGCATCTCATACTAGAGAGAGAGAGAGGAGAGAAAGGATATGGCCAGGGTGGGCTAATCTCTCAGGGATCTAAATTGGAGTGTTTTAAGTGATTGGAGGTTTTAAAATTCTAGAGCTCTAGTCGAGAAGTGTGCTCCTGAGACTGCTTTGTAATACTTCTATACTAACATTTGAAGGATGGTTTCAGATTGAATGATCTGGATAGTATCCCTCCAGGCATTCCAGCCTTGGGCTGTGTCCACTCATGTACTTCTGCAAATACTCATAATTCCTGAGGAATTCCAGAGATTCCAAGACTCCAGCGATGTAATTATGGCATGTTTAAGACACAAGGCCTGTTTCATACAGACTTTGCAGGCTTGTAAATCCCTAATAGTTCTGTAAACACCAATCCAAAGCAGGAAGAAAGTAGGGACTAGATATGTAAATTTGTGTGGTCTCATTTTCGTTCTGCAAATTTGGTTCATTGCTATTTTGAATATGCTCGTTTCAGCACAATCAGTGCCACAGGTCTTTAAGTAAGGAATAAAACACAACAGGGTGCCAGAATGGGGGGAAAAATGTAGATGACAGTGACTTTGACCGTGGCAGAGCTGGTTTTCACACAATACAGTCTCTAGAGTTTCAAGAAACAAAACAAGAAACATCAATATAGCGGTAGTTCTGTGGGTGGAAAAGCCTTGTTGATAAAAGAGGTCCGAGAGGAAAACTGAGACTGATTTGAGCTGACAGGAAGGCTACAGTAATACAAATAACCACTCTTTACAACCGTGGAGAGCAGAAAAGCATCCAAGAATGCATAACATGTTGAACATTGAGGTGGATGAGCTACAACAGCAGAAAACCATGCATGATGATGTTCCACTCCTGTCAGCCAAGAACAGGAATCTGATGCTACAGTGGGCACAGACTGAAAAGCTGAAGATTACAGGAGATGTTTTTCCAATTTTCAATACTTTTTTCACTGAACAGCATGAGACTGAACAGCGTGATTACATAATGACAATTAACCCATACCGTATCCATCTCCTAACAGTATCCATAAAAATAGTTCTCTAGTGGTTGTGGGATCATTTTCCACCCAATGTTCAGAGTAAACACTAACAACATTTGCACTTGATGTAAATGTTATCAGCCACTAAAGAGTAAGTATTAAAGGTTAGAAAAGTACCGGTAGTATCGTCAATACAGTAGTACCGTAAGTAATATTATTTTTGCTAAAACGACACATCCCACAGCTTTTGAAGAACACACAAAGGTTAGTGGCACTTCATTTAACCTAAATTCTTTACCGTAATCTTGAAAGATTTCCTGTTTGCTAGTAAGCGAGCTAACGTTACTCTAACTGATGTGTGTGAATACTAAAATTAGCCATGTTTAATAGTAAGTGAGCCAACATTCCTAATTTTATGATATTTTCGGAGTTAATTTCCAAATTCAGTTATTTATTCCTAATGATTTGTTCATTCTTAGTACTCTGAGGACAACTGATTATATTGCTCTAGGAAACAATAGATGAAATATGTGGCACAGTGAATTAGTTGCTTGTTCTTGAGTTTTTCCAATAGTCAGTTATTCATTCTCATTAATAAAGTATTCAGAGGAAAATTCATTGGTCTGTTTTAATTACATTTATATCTATGTATTTCTGTAAATTTGGTTCAGTTTGTAGATTTAAACTATGAGTTAACACATAATACTTCAGCTGGTATAGTATCGTAAGATACGTTAGTGTATCTTGACAAGCCTACCCTAGTGTTTTTTTTTTTTAATCCAGAAAAATCATGTGTCATTCTTTGTATCATGTGTCATGTGTCAAAAATGACTAAAGAAACCATTTACCTACAGATTTAACAGGTCAGCATGACCGTCTGGGTTTGTTGTGCCATCTTGAGCACCCGTCTTGTAAAATCATGGTCATTAGGTCTTTAAAATGTATGCGAATCATGCTGTATCATCATCATAACTGAAGAGAGTGAAGATGAGCTCCCGACAGCCACTTCACCTCATTCACATCAAAGCCGGCAGCTTCACAAAGCCTGGCTTGTTTAAGGCCAGCTAAAGACCCTGCATGCTGAATTGTCGCCCCCTCCCTTCCCTCACGTCCCTTAAAAAGAGATTTAATGACTGTTACACAAAGTGTGCTATTGTACCAGCCACACACTATCACTGTCATGGAACTGTTAGATCTATATGCTTTACTAAGCAGCCATTACGATTAAGCATTTAACTGGGACACATTAAAAAGTTCAAGTTGACATCAAAACATGCTATCTGCAATCATCACGTAATTAAATTTAGTTATGTCATGACAGATCCACTTGCACGAGACTAATCATGTCTAATGCGGTTATCAGCCGGTGGCGTTTATTCTCACACCTTCATATACAGATTGGATTTATCAAGGCTGTGCCGGTATGTGGTCCCTTTGAAGACACGTTTGCACCCCAAAAATATGTCAGTGGCATGACTGTGATGAAAATGGAGTCGTGTTGTGACAGTCTCCTGCAGCTCTGCTTCCTTCTGAACCAACAAACAGCTACTTCCTGTTCACTATTTAAGAGAAAAAAAGGAAGCAGTGGATGTGAGGACACCTGGCTCAATCACAACATAAGCATGGTTGGCACGTATGCAAATACGGAGCGAAGTGTGGTAGAGCTGCTAATATCAAAAAAGAGGAAAATCACGTTCTCTATGCTGCTATGTGGGATTCTCACTACATCATATTTTGGATGGTGACCTAGTTTGGCTGCGGTTCACATTGAGGGGGAGAGCCTTTGACAGAGTCTTCACCTCCACAAAAGAGCTGATAATGGCCCATTCCCTCCCCGCTGCCACTCGGCTGCAGTCCTTAAAGCGACAAAAAGACGAATTTAATGAGAGTGATCAGTAGTGCCGCTCACCTCGGGGCTGAATAACTCTGCTGTGGAATTCTGCACATCAGAGAAGGGGGGAGCGTTATAGAAAGGCGCCTCGTCAGCGACGGAGAGTACATTCGATTAAAAGACTAGCCGTGCCAGAAGAAAGCCATTCTCATGAAAGAGAATGAAAAAGAGAGGTAGAAAGAAGGAAAGAGCATGTGATAAGATTGCTCAGTGGTATTGATGAAGGCAGGCTGAAAAGGAGAAGGTGTGTGTTTCATTGCTGTGTCTTTGGCAAGAGATACCCCTTACCCATCCCCATACACTGCAGACGGTGTCCTTTTACACACACTCACACAATCGCTCGCAAAATGGAAAGGTTAGAGCTCCATCCATTCACCGTTAATTAGATTTAGCCTCTGCCGACCAAGAGGCGAGCTTATCTTTCTCCCCAGGAAGCCCACGGCTTGTTAGCTCTAGCAAAGTTCCCTCTATCACACTAGGAGTCCAGCTCCATCGTTTACATGGCCTCATTGTCTCAGCAGCGCCCCTCCATTTTGTCACTTTGTGCTCTTTGTGGACAGAGCGTAATCTGCATACAGACTGAGAGCTGTTCGAGATTAGCTGTATCGCACCAGTGTGCTGCTGTTGTTGTTTGTTTCTGCCAGACGTCTCCGTCTGCACTGGCTGTCTGCATCATAATAAGAGCAACAGAGTGTTATTATACACAAGGAATGAACAGATAATGTGTTCTAAATGAATACAAATGTATATACGAACATGATCCACACAATCTGTCTATTTTTTTTTTTAAAGAAATCTTGCCCAGATATTGTCACAGGGCAGCTGGTTGAGAATAGAGGTGTCTGGGATCTTACCGGACGTAAGAAAAAAGTCGCAGTTTAATGCAGCATTAAGATATGAAGGTTGTGGGACAAAGATTTATTAAAGTGAATGGGCAATGCATTTACAGAGTTCACGGGGTCATCCTTAGTTACTGCCTGGTCAGGGCCGTGATAGTTTAAATGATAGTTTAAAAAAAAAGATTTAAAAAATGATAGTATAAATAGAGCCAACTAAATTCATTAGAAAAAATTGCAGGCAGGCACAAACAAAAATCATATATGTATCTTTTTTCCATTCAGGACACGCCCACTTCGGGTTTAAATCCAAATACAGATACAGATATGAACATTTGGAGCACTAAACACCACTAATAGTGTTACACCACTATTATACACAAAAATAAAAGTGTGTGTGTGTGTGTGTGTGTGTGTGTGTGTGTGTGTGTGTGTGTGTGTGTGTGTGTGCGCGTTAGAAAGCGCAGAAGGAACAGTTCACTGGGGCGAAACAGGCCCAGTGCAGCTGCAGCATTAGTGGGTCAGTATCCCATCATCCCATTTATCAGCATTATTGTCCACTCCCTCCCATCTCTCTCTGTCTCCCCCTCTCTCTCTCTCTCTCTCTCTCTCTCTCTCTCTCTCTCTCTCTCTCTCTCTCTCTCTCTCTGTTATCTCTCTGTACTATGCTGTTTTACCTAAGGCGCACTGAGGATAATGCACACCCAGTGACACTGTATAGGTATATTTTTGTTCCACTAGGTGCAATGTAAGTCTCTGCCTCAAAGGCACAATAGTATTACAGTATGCACTCTAATCATGTTCTTCTATAAATAGCTTCCTCTAATAAAGGTATGAAAGACTTACCTTTGAGTGTACTATTGCACTGACAAGATTTAGTACCTTGTATATTTCAAATTGGGCTATAAGGAACTTATAGAAAGGCTTAGTGTTAATGCACACTGAACTGCCCATTCACACACACACACACACACACACACACACACCCACACACACACACCCACACACACACACCCACACACACACACACACACACACACACACACACACACTCATAAACACCATATACAAATAGAGAGAATAACATCTAAATGGTGGCTGAAAATCCTTTTTGACACTTCAGCACACCATCAAGATTATTAATATTACAACAGATAAACTCGATGCACGCAGGTCATATGCACACTTATAAAGCTTGTCTTTCCTCTTATAAATATTCACTACATTGTTACTATTATACATTAGGAACATTTATGTGTGTATTACTGTGGTACACAAGATTGAATTCTCAATACTGATTGGTCAGAAGGTGTTGATTCATTTTCTTTAACAGAAGCTCTGACAGTAATGTCGGCTGTAATACAAATCTCAGGTTCATTTTAATGTGCTTGTAATAATACGTTATTATTTCTAGTAACCGCTAATACACAGAGACTTGTGTGGTATATGCTAAACAATGCTAAAAAAAAAAGTGTAATTATGAGGAGATGTTTATTTGCCATTTTTTTTGGAAGTAATCTCCAGTGTCGGCGCTTTGTACCATTCGGAGGTAAAGCTGTTTACAGTATTTTGACACAGGGTAGCCAATTTGAGGGCTTTTTGAGGAAAACAAAGAAGAGGCTGGTTAGAGAACGGCTGTCTAGCTGCTGTAACGTAAGTGATAACAGGGATTAACTAGTTTTGTGGACATTCCACAACACTAAACATAACTATAAATTGATTTTTAAAAGGTATGACATAAAAACCCAAATTTTTGGCAAATTTCGGTTGTATAGGAGGAATAAAACAATTTCTGATATGCTGTTATTGGAAATTAATCAACTTCTGCTTTGCATCAGGACAAATCACCACCTTGTTGTTGATTATTTTCTTATAACAGCATGCTCCATCGTGTGGTGTTTTAGGGCAACTATGTCTATATACTTATACTTTTATCTAGTTACTATGGTAACTAGGATTGTTAAACTTTTGACCATTACCATGGTTCTTACATTAACTGGTATGTTGGTATAAAACTATGACAGACATACCATAATAACCTGAGCATAGATTTCTTTGGTCTAGGGTCAAGCTAGGTTTATTGTGCCTACACACTAAAGACGGAAAGTTCATTAACCTGCAGTGGTGAGATATGTAGCTCTTTTGGAATAAGACGCATGGCATTTGATTTCTAGATGAGGATGTATCTCCTAAGATGGTTCTCACTTCCTCATACAACGTTGAGAGACTGTGTATGAGCGTGTACTTCTGCCTGTGTGTATGCATGTGAAGAAGCTGCACTGCCCACACTGGTGGTAAAAATAATCGCTTCTCTTTTCATCCTTTCATACATGTGAGCATGTTAACCACATCTTCACTCCCAAATGCCATGCTAGCTAAGGGGGCGAGAGGGAAAATTTAAATAAAAAAAAAAAGAATAGAAATAGAGAACGAGGTAGAGGCCATAAATGGAGTGGTTCTCAAGAATACTGAGGGAAAGTACCTATATGCTGATCAGTTCATTGGTCAGTATATTTTATTGTTCTATCCACTTGGCTGTGGTTTACATTATTTCCTCCCTCACCATTCATAGGTACTCACATGATGAACTGGCTGCATGTGTGTCACCAGTGAGGTGAGGAGATGGTGTCCAATGGAGAAAAGAGACATCTGTTCGCAATACCCAGACGGCCAGAGTGGCCATCCTAATCAAATTCACAATATCTCTCTCTCTTTATTGTAGTAAACAAACCATTTTTCTGATTTGCGGGATCGCTGTGTAACAGAGGCTGCACAGTGTTTGTGAAGAGATGGCATGAGGGCCATTGAGTGGCTTGTTAGTGGTCAGGAGAATGAGGGCTCGGTAGTAAAATAATGGAATACAGAGAGTAAATAAATCTGCCTCTTGTTTTGTTGTGACACAAACAGCTCATTTACTAAGGTGTGCTTGACTCCTGAAGATGACTCGTCTATAGGGGCGAAATGCAGTATATCAGCCATTTAACAAATGTTAATCTTTTAAAGTCTTCACTCACGACTCTTTACATTCTGTTGAAATACTAATGATTTCGACCAACGATCAAACCAATGATTTAAAAAAATGTTGCTATTTCACAGATATAAGCCAATGTTCTACTGGTTTGTCCACCTTTCTAGATGTTGTGCAATCGTGGGACCGTATTATTGCACATAGTGATTAGAAATGGGAACTGCAACAAGTGCTAATGGAGGCCCATTGGTGCAGTAAACATAGGCAAAGTGTAGGCGCATACAGTGTCTATGACCTACAAAACCATTTCTACTGTAAGATACATTGCAAACATTGGGAGAGGGAAACAAGGGTTATGGAGTAGATAATCAGAAATGTGTGCAGACCACCGTGACCTTGTTTCCCATGCAAAGGCTGAGAAAAAGAACACCAATGCCTGACTATTTTTAGCTTTTTGTTTCAGGATTTTGTGTGGTTTTTAGTTGTAGTTGGGCTGGAAATTTTGCTGAATTATTTTTGCTTCATGTGTACTTCTCATGTATAGTGGCCTGTCTATTGGAAATACTCATGATACATGAGCTGTTATACTGTATCCTGGATGACTGTGTTGTTGAATTTTAACTGCCTATTAAGGGGTTACTGCCTATTAAGGGGTTACTGAAAAATTCACTAAATAGTATGACCTCACTACTTAATTTTGTTTGTGACTATGTCAGTATTATCAATATGTTACCTTGCCCCAACAAAGTCTTTGGTCATGAGCCACTGTTGCTGGTAAAATAGGGGAATTTTATTTACCAGCTCAACTCCAATGAATAGTCACTGACTTCCCAATGTTAAATGGCAGGCAGGCTAATTTAATTTCTTTAACATTCCTGATGGGATTTCCCCCAGTACAGTTTGCTCAGAAGTGGCAGGCAAAAAAACAAACAGAAGGCAAAAGCAGAACGGTTGAGTGACAAAGTGAAAATAAAAGTCAATGACATGGTTTAATGACATGAGCAATAGTTTCGGGATTTCCATTAAGTAAAAACCCCTTGCAACACTGAGACACTTCTCAGGTTATTGGTAAACAGAAGCAGTGCGTCTTTAAGCATTTATGGATGACGTTGCTATGCCAAGCTCAGCCGGGGATTGCAGGTGAATTCCAAGGCAAAGGTCAGTCTTGTACTGCAGTCACATGAAAAACACAGCCTGAACTAAAAACTGAACCTAGGGATTGGACACGGTAGCTGAAACCTAAATGCTTTGAGTGTTTATGTGCCTACTACTTTCATACAGGTTTTTATTTCACAGCCAACCTGAAAAAGACGGATGATACTTTTTAGAAACAGGGCAGGGTGCCTGCATGGTGGGGGGTTTCAGAGATCTCTCACTCTTACTGCATGCCAGTTCTCTACTATGAGTATGTGAGGGGAATCATAGAGGTACTCGGCCTTTGACTTCTTGACCTCGCAGCAGCTCATCACTAAAGCTCAAAGCTAAAGTGAAGATTTTGTGTTTTTGTTCTCTGGCTGTCTTGGACATCTGTTTCATAGTTCTCTATGCCATATGCTCATGCTGTTGAAACTCATGCTATGGTTTGAAACTTTGATATCTGGAACCTGGAATAATAAGAGAAAAAAAAAAATAGAAGAGAAATAAAAAAAAAAGTTTTCTTACAACAGAATAAATTAAACATTAATCTGTGGTAACAGGCACGGTAGAAATAACTGAATTATAGTGCTTTTCAAACTTAACCTCTATCATATGCAACTTGTCTTTGGATTGCATCGTTTGTGAAATGAAAAAGGAACATAAAACATGTTTACTGGAATCTCTTATACTAGATGCTTAGTGCAAGTTGTTTACTATTTCAAGTTGTTTACAATAAATTCACATTCCTTCCTCAGTACGAGGAAGTATGATGAAATTCCCCTTCATAGTCGTCACACATATGTTACAGATAAATGAAGAAACAGGATTGTTTTTGTATTTTATATCTGGTATTCGCTTGGGTTCCCATGCAACAAATTTAAAGGCATTTTAGTAAAAAAAATAAATAATAATAATAATAATAATTAATAATAATAATAAAAAATCATAGCAACAAAAATAACTAACACCTCCAAACTGATTCTGGATTTGAATTCGCTGAACAACAGAATAATATTAGATTTATGGTAAACTTTTAAAATATTTACTACCTTTCCAATATTTCAGTTTGAGGAAAGAGCTCACTTTTATTGGCTGATATGAAAATAGCCAATGTAGTCACATTTATACTGTGTTTCTGCGAGATAATCGCAGACCATAAATATCCACATGAAGAAATCCTGCTAACAAAATACAGTCCCTACAGGATTTCGTAATTTCGAAAATCAAGCAAACTTCGCAATATTCAGAGGAGCTTGCAATTTTTTAAAAAATTACCACAGATTTTCCGCAGATTTTGGCCGAGACGCACCACATGACATCATCACAACGCGTATTCAGCCAAAGCCCTCTTTGATTCATGTGCATCAAACATGAGTACAGCTAAAAGGTCTCATTTACCAACAAAAATCACTGCGAAAGACCGTGCAAAACGACTCCATGCAATTGCAATTTGACCGATTCAAGTAGTTTTTACGCAAAAGAAAAAACTCAGCAGCAAAATCAAGCATTTTTGGCTGCAACAATGACAAAAAAAACTCTGCGAACTCCTGTACAGACTGATAATAGAAAGAAAACAAACCTGATTTATAGGTGCAACTGCTATTTTTAATTTGAGAAGTTTTATTTATGACAAATGCTGAACTTACTTTGGTGTAAGTTTTGAATTATATTCAATGCTACATTGAAACTGTCACTTGGTGCGACTGTTAATTTTTTAGTAGTGCATAAACATGGACAATCAAGCAAGACTATGTTCAGCTGGTGCAACCGGCTGCTGAAATGTAATTATTAGGATTTCACATATCCGTTAATATAATGTCGATGTTTTCTCTCACTCATCTTTCTCACTCTCTCCAGCTCTCTTTCCCCGAGCCTCCCCTTACCCCAGCTTGTGATGCTCATCAGTTGGCTTTCTGAAAAGAGAACAATAGGGCCTTTTCAGGATATAAATCTCACTCTGTGTTCAGGCATGAAATCTGGGCAGGCAAACAAAAAGAACCATTGACTCTCGTGGGGAGAAAAAAAAAAGAGAGATAAGATGCCCCACGTTGAACATTGCTGAAACCGGTTCACTGCCTCTGGGTTGTAGTGAGAGAAGGGGCAAACATGTGAGATGCTGTAAAGAGTTAGATACATCTTAGATACAAAAAGAAAGTGTGTGGATTCGGCGATTTGCCCCCGTTTGTCCTTCCCTTGCACCCTTCCTGAAATCTCCATTCAATAAGACTGTCTTGAGCAAAGAAGAACTTTTTGCACTTCCCTTACCCCAGGTTTAAGAGTTTAAGGTTGAAAAGTTTTCTGTTGAGTAAGAGCTGACTGCACACACACACAAACACACACACACAAATATGTTTTTCTTACTATCCTTCCACTGACATAATTAATACTAGGCTACACGTAAATCTATGTCTAACTTAACCTCAGTACTTGAAAGAAAACCTTCTGTTCTTTATTTGTTCTTGTTTGTTTTGTGTGTGTGTGTGTGTGTGTGTGTGTGTGTGTGTGTGTGTGTGTGTGTGTGTGTGTGTGTGTGTGTGTGTGAGTTAATAAAAGCTGCAGGGATATTTGGTCAAGATATTTTTTTAAAAAATACCCCCCCACACACACACACACTCACACACACAGACATACACACACATACAAGATACCAGGGCCAATATGGCTGAATTAACATTAAAACATCATCTACTGATCCCTCAATGCACCTCATCTTCTCCAAATTACAGTTGAGCCCAATGGAATACAATACCAAAAAAAAAACAACCAAAAAAAAAACACCCTCCGGTTTTAGGAGTGACATTTACAAGAATGGCAAGCCATCAAAAGATGCAATCGGACAAAGTCAAAAGAATTCTTGATGAGAGAACTCCAATATATAATGTTTTATTTATTCCCCTCCACACAGGATCCCTCTGAACAACTTTGAGTTTCAACTAAAAGCCTCTATGGTCTCATTCACAGCACCTCCACCCTTCTGCCTCGCCCCCTGCTGTGATCCAAACATTCTTGAAGGGGAAAAGGTGTGTGATAACACTTTTCTCACCTACTCCATCCATTTCACCATCCTGTCACAGGCCCATCAACACGGCCATTCACATTCATGCCTCAGGTCAGTCCTCTCGTGCCCGGTGCACTTATCTCCCCTGTGATAAGGCAGCTGAGCTGCATTGAATAGCAACACAATACGGACGCATCTTTGTTACAGAAAAACGTGTGAAATGCAGGCTCCTCTGTGGCCCATCACCGCTCTCGAGTCATCTCATGACAATGAAGGCCTTTCACACCAGCTGATTTGGAAAGGACGAGGAGGAGGAGGAGAGTGGAGTCAGCAATACAGCATATAGAATGAGATGATCTGCCCCAACCAGTCATCAAAAACACACACACACACAATAAGATCCGGGCACTGAAGACTCCATCCTTTAACTCTTAACCTCCCAACTCTGTCTATATGGCAATAAAGAAGCAACTGTTCCAGTATGTGACATGATTCATGACATTCTTTCATGTCTCTTACACAAAACAAGCATTTTAACTTCCCCTGAGGTTGCAACTATTCTGAGAAAGAGGTGAAAATCTTCTTAAGCAATGCATGCCTTGCATTCCTCAGTCATCTACAGACAGTAGGAGACTTTATGTAATTTGGAAAGGCTGAGGAATGAGACAGAGCTCCAGAGACACAGTCGATATATTTTCAATCAGCATCAAAATTTTAAACAGTGAACTTTGAACCTTGAACTTTACCTACTCTTGACATTTAATCGAAAAGTATACAATGTATAATGCTCAGATAATATTATATCATGTAAAAGATCATTCATGACAATTTGATTGTCCAAGATCTTTGACCTCTTGCACTTACAGTGCAGTGAACATGGGGGTAATCAGTGGATGGCAATATATCACCCCTGATGAGAATGTTTTGGGGTTTTTTTCTTTCATTTAATATTATGTATATAATATGTATATAATCTTCAAGGGTGAAAAAATGTAATACATCTTAAGAAATATATATGCATGTGTCTGTATACATATTCATGTATGAGCCCACACATGCACATATACACATACATATACACCCATACATCTACAAGTATACAAGTATAAAAAATATATATATATATATATATATATATATATATATATATATATATATATATATATATATATATATATATATATATATATATATATAATCCTATAAAAGATACCTGTATATACACAGGGTGTTAGGATCGACCAAAGGGGAAAAGTACCCGATGTTTAATGTACTACAACATATTCAGATGTTCAACTTTAAATCAGTAATTGACCTGAATATGCAGGAGTGATGCATACAGCACTTTGAGCAGCAGTCTCAGTTGGGATTTTTTTTTTTTTAAACATATGCCACCTGAGTATACTGTATATCATCTGAAATTTATCATTACATGATGTATCCACTGATCAGGCAGATAATCACCGGATTATAAGTCGGTTGATTAGGAATTACTATGGTCCCCAAGGTACTTTTTTAAAACTGTTGTACCTAGAAGATTAAGTATAAAGACTAAATTATACCTAGAAGTATAATTTATTATTTTGGCAATTGATACTATCCAATGATGTGTCAATGTCAATAAATAATCTTATAACTCATTTGTAGCCTATGCACATCACATTAATATATCTAGTGCATTTCTAACACCCAAGATAGCATAAAAAAAATAATAATAATAAAAAAATTTTTTAAAAACTTAAGAAGCAAAAGGATGAAGAAGAAAATAATACTGTGATTTATAATAATTAGTTTCAGTTTCAACAGGTCCACCAGAAAAAAAAAAAAAAAAAGCCATTTTCTTTCCCTAATATCGAACAAATGGGCGGAGTCACGTAGGGGTCGTGATAGAAGGCGGGATCTGCTTTATGATTGGTTAAACTCTCAGGGACACGCCCATAGGTGGGGCTTGGGGTTATCTTCAAGCCCCGTTCAACTAGTATCGGTTTAGTAGTAGCGACGGACGACCAGGAGCTGAGAAGTCCTCCTGTACTATTCTACACTACACAATTTTTTTTTTAAAAAAAAGGAAAAACATTTTTCTTCTTTTTCTTCTTTTTTTTTTTTAAATTCCACCTTCCTTTGGATTCGTGAACGAACAGCCTGTTGATTTGGATTTACTTCCCATTTTTGATTTTTTTTTTATTTCAAAAAAGAGAGAAAAAAAAAGCAAAACTACAGATCATGGGATCACAGGCATCTAAGGGAGGAGTGACCGCGGAGGGCAAAGCCGCCGATGCTGCACCGGACGCCGCCGGGGCGAAGACTAACGGACAGGTGGGCACCGCTACCGCGACACACCCACATCTCTACATCTCTCTCACATACACACACGTCCTACATCTCACACACACGCATCTCAGCAGCGCCTCTGATTTCAGGTGACGCTCTGATGCCAGTTTGGGTTTCTGGAGAAAAGAAAAGAAAAAAACAACAACACACACACTGCATTATCACCTCTTCATTTCTTTATTCTTTTGCAGACATCCTTCTTTATATTTTGCACGAATCCAGACACTAATTAGACAATGATTATCATCGGTGTCTATGCAAAAGCAGATGAAGATGCTCGTGCGTGCAGGAATGAATCAACAAATGCTTTTCCCCCACCGTGTCGCTGAGAAATGTTGCTTATGCATCGCATGAATGCATCGTTTTGATTGCGCGAGCTCGTCAGTCTCGACCCCTGTACTGCTAATGTCACGTGAAATCATTCGGTTTCGATTGTAAGATGTTTATATAGACAAAAAAAAATCCCTCCTCGAATTGTGACTAATCCGTCGTCGATAGAGAAACAGTGAGACCCGGTGGGGTGAAAAGAAACGCGTCGATCGATTTTTGCAGCCTTTGTCTCGAAGCCGCCGTCTCGAGACGCGTCTCGGGCTTCGCTGCTCCGTGTGGCGCGAGCGCCCCCGCGCGGTGCGTGACGGTATTGCAAGGCGTCACCTGCAACACGGGGGCTTTGTGTTCGACGACGGTTTACAGAATGATGTTAAGATCGTCTCCCTCGTCTACGAGCTAGCTGTGGATTTAGTTTATAAACACACTAAGGAATAGAGGATGAAGGGAAAAGTCACCTCGGTGCGAAAGTAACTAATCTCTAATTCGTTTTGTTTATCCATTCCAGGAGAACGGGCACGTCAAGACAAACGGCGATGTCTCCGCCAAAGCAGAGGGCGACTCCGGCGCCACCACCAACGGCTCAGCCGAGGCTGCCAAGGAAGTCGAGGCTGGAGCAGGAGACGCCATCGAGCCTGCACCCGCCGTCGAGGGCGAAGGCGCCAAGCCCGAGGGTGAAGCGGCCAAGGAGACCCCTAAGAAGAAGAAGAAGAAGTTCTCGCTGAAGAATTCGTTCAAGTTCAAGGGTCTGTCGCTGAAGAAGAACAAGAAGGCGAGCACCGATGTGAAGGAGGAGGCTGTGAAGGAGGAAGAGAAGGTGGAGGAGAAGCCGGCTGAAAATGGTTCCACTGAGGAGAAGAAGGAGGAAGAGGCCAAGCCCGAGGAGAACGCCGCTGCCGTGGCCGCCCCGGCCGAGACCCCCAAGGCCGAGGAAGCTCCTCCCAAAACCGAGGAAGCCGCTGCCCCCAAGGAAGAGGCTGCCACCCCCTCGGCTGAGCCCACGAAACCAACAGAGGAGACCAACTCGACACCTGCAGCATCTGAAGAGAAGGAGTGATTGATTGTACGTCGCAAGGAACTGTTGTGAACTGTTTTTCAAGAAAAAAAAATCTATATATATATTTATATATATATGTGTATATGTATACATATGTATATATACATGGATATATGTATATGTATATATACACATGTATGTGGAAAAAAAAGAGAGACTCCTCGTGCCACTTTCTTCAAGATTAATGAGAAACGACAGACTAGCTTCACTAGTTCACTTCCCTATTAATGGCTCAAAGATCTGGGACTCTTGAATTTAGGCCGCAATCGATCGGAGACGTCGACGCCGGAGTGACGAGAATGAGATGATGAGGAGGCATCTTTCAATCCCACCATCACCAGAGATGCTAATAATATAAAATCAAGTGCAAGATGAACATCACCACATAATGACTGTTTAAAAAAAATGAAATGAAAAAAAAAAAAAAATAGAAAAGACTCGCCAACTTTCTACATTCCTATATTTTAACCCAAATTTAAGTATTTTGTGGTGTATAGAGAACCATTTTAAATATCCAGAAGGCTTTGTCTTGTTTGTTTCAAATTGCATTTTAATTTCCATCTTGGCTAAAAAACACACACACACACAAACACACACATTTGAGCTTGCTATGTTCACATTTAAAGTTTAAAAAAAGAAGCAGCAGAGTTGTTATGTGTTAAATGTGAGCCTTGATCTGCTTTTTTGTCTCTGTAAATAAATTTGACCGATTTTGTTCTTTATTTTGCTAATGTTAAAAGATGTTACTGGTTTTACTGTAAAGTTGATAATGGTAAATAAATGTTGGTTACCTAATGAAGAGTGATGAGTGTTTGTCGTTCTTGCCATCGGTGGGGTAGAAAAGCTCAGGAAAAAAAAGGGAGCTGGTGTTTAAGTCATAAGGAACAGACCAATCACAGACACATTTCACAGAATTATATAGTCATAATCATAAGTAGTCCTGAAACCAGTGTAGAAAAAAATACATGAACGGTAGCACCCTCGGCTGGGGTTAAGTGAGAAGTAACTCAATCTGGGATGTTTAACTCATGACCCAGAACATAACTGCTGTTTTAGGAAAAAGTCATACAATCCTAAAAAAAAAAAAAAAAAAAAAAAAGAATTTCTCTAATGCACACAACTAAGTGTTTAAAATTCAGAATGATGTCACAGACCTGGTTCTCAGGTGCCTAGTGTCTAAATCTAAACCAAAAGCGCTTTACTCACACCTACATATAGTTTACCCTGATCATCACAAAGATGTAGATAAAAGCAGACTGAGGAAAGTCAAATCAACAGATAACATTGTATTGTTGTAAAATCATAAAATCTAATGTGGTAATGGGAACAGTGTTAAGTAGAAAAAGGAACATGGGCATTAAATGGTGTGTGTTCATTGGGATCTAATTACAAAATACATATTCAAAATGTAACGTAAGGAAATGTCACCTTAAGCTAGGTGAATTAATAGACCGAATAGACCGAAGAAAAAGTATTCCTGTTGATCAAGCGAGCCTGTAGATTGTACTGCTTCATTCATTTTCACTTACACTGAGGCAACAGTCCAGTCCAAAGCCTATAGATAAACAGTTGAGGGTGAACAAACCAACTGTGGCTGTCTGGCTTTCCTGAAAATCCTTAAGTGAGGTTAAATATTAGTCTAAATATTCAGTCCTGCCTATCAATATGTATATGTATACATGTGTACAAAAGATCACTGATGATATGATTTGCAGAGGAAGAACAAGAAGGTCAGGGTGTTAAATAATGTAAATGCAATATAGCATCGATTAACATTTCTATAGCTGTATTTTATCAGTTAACACATTACGTAGTTGCATTCTATCAACCTTGACTGCCGTTTCTTTCGGTGACTACCTGTCCTTCGACGGACGAGTGATTTTGATTGTGGACTTTTGTGAACTTGAGATGTGTGTGACTGCAGCCAGTGTGTGCATAAATAATATAAATGCATCTATATTAAACACCTATTTATCATTCTGTTTAAACATTGTGTAAACATCAATATCATCCTATTTTTTTGTACTTATGCTTAGGGTGTAGCTCAAATGTGGACATAGAGAGCCACCATGTGTCAGATAGCTGTACTGCTACCATGTATAACTAATGTTTGTCAATTTAAAAAAAAAAAGAAAGAAAGAAAGAAAGAAACCATAATTTAAGATTATTTATACCACAGCAAATCAGAGATTCAAATTAATCAGCTCTTTCTAGTTATTGTTTCTACAGTAACAGCTCATTCACAGGGATTTGTAAGAGGGACACTCCTCATAATCTAAGTCTAATAATAGACCGATTTTTTATGTGGTATTTAACAAAGTAAAATATAATTGGTTTTGTGAAATTTGAAAGCATTTATTTTGCATTTAGCAGGAAATTTTCCACCATGGGAAAGTCTTCAGGATGAAAGGAACTAGGAACTAACTCGTCTCACAGACATTCCACAACATTAAAAATGTAACTGTTACTCATTAATAAATAAAATTATTGTAATCGTTGGCAAACTGATGTGGTATAAGAACAATAAAACATAATGTGGTTTGCTGTAGTAGGAAAATAATCGACTTCAGGATTGTTATTAGTAACTCCACTTCCTGTTTCCACATAGTCCATGATACACTATTAGTGTATAAAGATATAATATACAGCCTTGGCCAAAAGTTTTGAGAATGACACAAATATTAATTTTCACAAAGTCTACTGCTTCAGTGTTTTTAGATCTTTTTGTCAGATGTTACTAACTGTTACTGAAGTATAATCACAAGCATTTCATAAGTGTCAATGGCTTTTATTGACAATTACATGAAGTTTATGCAAAGAGTCAATATTTGCAGTGTTGACCCTTCTTTTTCAAGACCTCTGCAATTCGCCCTGGCATGCTGTCAATCAACTTCTGGGCCACATCCTGACTGATGCCAGCCCATTCTTGCATAATCAATGCTTGCAGTTTGTCAGAGTTTGTGGGTTTTTATTTGTCCACCCGCCTCTTGAGGATTGACCACAAATTCTCAATGGGATTAAGGTCTGGGGAGTTTCCTGGCCATGGACCCAAAATGTCGATGTTTTGTTCCCCGAGCTACTTCGTTATCACTTTTGCCTTGTGGCAAAGTGCCCCATCATGCTGGAAAAGGCATTGTTTATCACCAAACTGTTCTTGGATGGTTGGGAGAAGTTGCTCTCTGAGGATGTTTTTGTATCATTCTTTATTCATGGCTGTGTTCTTAGGCAAAATTGGGAGTGAGCCCACTCCCTTGGCTGAGAAGCAACCCCACACATGAGTGGTCTCAGGATGCTTTACTGTTGGCATGACACAGGACTGATGGTAGCGCTCACCTTTCAGTCTAAAAGGAGCTTGTCTTCTCCGGACAAGCTTTTTTCCAGATGCCCCAAACAATCGGAAAGGGGATTCATCAGAGAAAATGACATTACCCCAGTCCTCAGCAGTCCAATCCCTGTACTTTTTGCAGAATACCAGTCTGTCTTCTTAGTGGCTTCTTTGCTGCCCTTCTTGACACCAGGCCATCCTCCAAAAGTCTTCGACTTACTGTGCGTGCAGACGCACTCACACCTGCCTGCTGCCATTCCTGAGCAAGCTCTGCACTGGTGGTGCCCCGATCCCGCAGCTGAATCAACTTTAGGAGACGGTCCTGGCGCTTGCTGGACTTTCTTGGGCACCCTGAAGCCTTCTTCACAACAGTTGAACCTCTCTTCTTGAAGGTCTTGATGATCCGATAAATGGTTGATTTAGGTGCAATCTTACTAGCAGCAATATCCTTGCCTGTGAATCCCTTTTTGTGCAAAGCAATGATGGCTGCACGTGTTTCCTTGCAGGTAACCATAGTTAACAGAGGAAGGACAATAATTTCAAGCACCATCCTCCTTTTAAAGCTTCCAGTCTGTTATTCTAACTCAATCAGCATGACAGAGTGATCTCCAGCCTTGTCCACGTTAACACTCTCACCTGTGTTAATGAGAGAATCACTGACATGATGTCAGCTGGTCCTTTTGTGGAAGGGCTGAAATGCAGTGGACATGTTTTTTTGGGATTAAGTTCATTTTCATGGCAAAGAGGGACTTTGAAATTAATTGCAATTCATCTGATCACTCTTCATAACATTCTGGAGTATATGCAAATTGCCATAATAAAAACTGAGGCAGCAGACTTTGTAAAAATTAATATTTGTGTCATTCTCAAAACTTTTGGCCACGGCTGTACAGCCTTGCTGTGTCGTGTTGTTGCAATGAGAAACAGCCTGAGGGCGCTGTGGGATACGGTATTGTGAAGGAGAAGAAGTGGATAATAAAGCGATCACAGTCGCACAAGAAATTTATGATTGTGTAATTTGTGTATTAATATAAAATCTCCCACTATATGGTAGGCTATAAATACAAATTAATATTGTATTTAATGCAACTGTTAATAATAATAATAATAATAATAATAATAATAATAATAATAATAATAATAATATTGCACTTGTATACAAGACGTTGTACTTTGTACTTGTCATAATGCCCACTCAAGCAGAAACATTAACGTGGCGCATGAACATTAAGGTGGCACGCCACCATTGACACGCCACCGTGGCACGGTTGTCATGGCCACCGTCACAGCCCTAGCTACATGCAGTCTTGAGAGCCTCAGAAACACAAACGTTGATCTAGCTCCTCGTTTAGCGATAAACTCCTCCTCAGCTTCACGTCCGCCTTCCGCCATACTTGTTTTCGCTCTGCACGTGAGCTGCGAATGGGTTGCAGACCATCGCACACAGAAATACGTCATCAACTAGGCTTTATCGTTATTATCGCGGGAAGACTAATTATTATTGTGGGGAGAATTGCTACCGGTATATCGTAAACAACAAGATATCGCCCGTCCCTAGTGTGCAGCACTAACATACGTTAGTATGTTACATACGAATATACATGCGTGTATTCCTCAGGTGGTTTGATAAGTCGTTTACTGTGGTGGTGTACAAGAACGGGAAGAACGGCCTGAACGCTGAGCATTCCTGGGCCGACGCTCCCATCGTCTCACACATGTGGGCGGTGAGATTTAGGAAACAAATGAATACAGGTTTGAATCGAGGTCCAAATGGAGAACTCACTCTCTTGTCTTTGCCCTCTCTCTCTCTCTCAGTATGTCCTGACCATGGACAGTTTCCAGTTGGGTTATAATCAAGAGGGACATTGCAAAGGGGACGGGAATCCGTCCCTGCCACGCCCACAGAGATTATTCTGGGACATTCCTTCACAGGTACGCATACACTCTTACCTATAAAACACATTGACATTCTTTGATTTTCGACAGGCACAGAGGTCACACCTTCACTGAGACTTGGTCACAGGCCACGCCTTCTTTGCTGAGACTAAGAGGCACTTGGACCATGCTTCTTTTACTGGCACTGACAGGCATATTGGCCACACCTCTTTAACTGGCGCTGACTAACACAGAGGCCACGCCTCCTTCACTGGGAATTACCAGTCACCTATAAAACACATTCCTTGACATTCTTTGATTTTTCTGTCTCTAAATTTCTCTCTCTCTCGTTTTCTCTTAGTGCCAAGAGCATATCGCTCAGTCGCTCTCGGTAGCGCAGGTGCTGGCCGACGACATCAACTTTCACGTTTTCGCCTTCCGAGATTTCGGCAAAGGCAGCATCAAAAAGATCCGCATGAGCCCTGACGCCTTCATCCAGTTAGCGCTGCAGCTAGCCTACTACAGGGTGAGTCTTTAGATTTAATACATTTCCCATCATGCCCTGCTACAGCTTAACACATGGTAACACCATGGTAATACCAGTCTAACACATGGTATGAATTACTACCCTATGATAACATACTATTTTGTTCATGAATTTCTTTGCTGTTGTTAAGTGTTCAGGTTTATTTATGTTGGTTTTCTGTCTCCGACGCTCAGGACAGAGGGATGTTCCGTCTGACGTACGAGGCGTCGATGACGCGCCTGTTCCGTGAGGGCCGAACTGAAACCGTGCGCTCGTGTTCCAGTGAGAGCTGTGCCTTCGTCAAAGCATTCGAGAATGGAGAGGTAAACACACACGCACGCAGACACACGCCTAAAGCGTTTCCGATGCATTTTCTTCTCAAGCTGTTATGATTCTCTTTATTCGGTTGAAAGTTGAAGAATTAAATGAATAAATCTGCCTTTCTCTATACACGTGTGCAGGCGGTGGACGTGTGTAGGCGTTTGTTGCGTACAGCTGCTGAGAAACATCAGATGCTCTACCGGCTGGCCATGACAGGAGCTGGAATCGACCGACACCTCTTCTGCCTCTATGTCGTCTCAAAAAACCTGGGTGTTGAGTCACCCTTCCTCAAAGAGGTGTGTGTGTGTGTGTGTGGGGGGGGGGTGGGGGGGTGTTCAGAATCGAGTTCGCTAACCAAATAGAATTAATATTTTTTACCTATTCAAACCCAAAGAAAATCACATACTGTAGAGGGTATTATGTAGTGAGCATACGTAGTGAATAGGAATTTCTGTGGATAAATGTATGATACGTATGATCATTTATGGTGTGTGTGTGTGTGTATGTGTTTGGGTTAGGTGTTGTCTGAGCCGTGGCGTCTCTCCACCAGTCAGACTCCATTCCAGCAGGTGGAGCTGTTTGACCTCGTGAATCACCCCGACTACATCACATGCGGTGGAGGATTTGGACCTGTAAGCCTTGTTGTGAACGTCACCACTAGAGCTTGTGTTAGAGCTTTCGTTTGGGAGGATAGACAGACATGTCTTTTACCATTGTACCAACCTTTGTACCATGTCTCCACAATACAGGAATAACAAAAATACAGAACCAACCATTAAATTAGCAACAGAATCGTTAAACACGTCACAAATATTTCAATATAAACACATTCTGTGTGTATCCTTTAATTGGAGTTCTGTACGTATTGATATCTTTCAGAAGTTAGTAACTGATGTCCATCAGCATATTTTTGATCATTGGTCGACTGACAGCTAGAATGTTGGACAGTAGTAAAGAATCTATTTTTAGTCTACAGGACGCTCCACAGTATCTATTCTTTTTAATCGGAGGCATCTTTCTATTTCAGGTTGCTGATGATGGATACGGCGTGTCTTACAGCATCATCGGAGAGAAGATCATCAGCTTCCACGTCTCCAGCAAGCGCTCGTGTCCTCAGACTGTGAGTTGTTTTTTTTTGTTCGCCAACACTTGATTTCTAAAAGTCTGAAACACGTTTGCGTGACTTTTTCTTTTCTTTTTTGCCCCTCTTATTAGGACTGCCATAGGTTCGGGGCACAGCTCAGGAAGGCGATGCTGGATCTTTTGCAGCTCATGATGGACGATAAGAAAGAAGCGCCACAGAAACACACTACAAAGAAAGAACTGTAGTGTGTAGTGGTGGAGCGAGGGATTCATTCAGTACAGGAAGATTTAGATTTTTTTTTGTTTAGTGGTTTGTTTGTTTGTTTGTTTGTATTTCCCTTGTTTTGTGTGTGTGTGGTAGAATGATGCAAGGAACCAGAGGCAGGATAGAATCACAGATGCATTAACACATGGAGAGATACCTTTAGAAGATGAAGAAGAAGAGGTGATCCGGTCCTGTCTTAAATGCCTTAAGTGTTCAGGAGGTAGGGATTAATAGCAACATCTAGGGTCCGACATTCAGAAAGCTCCTGCGTCCCAATCCAGTTCAGCTCAGTATTTTTTTTTTTATTTTACGTAAGCGGCCACTTGCAGCATAAAAGCATACAGAACAACATATTTAACGCGACTTCACGTTTTTTATCACCGTAGCTAACGAAATGTGGCTTGGGATGGAGAACATGGATGAAAAGGGCATCATAACTTAGGGCGTCATAGCCTGCATGCAAATTAATGGTTGAAATATTAGCTCAGAGCACAAGAATACAACTTAACATACATAAGTATGACGTATTATCATGTATAATGCTAACATTATGCTTCATTTCATTGCTTTCATTTCAGCATGACATTCATGGAAAAACTCTAGCATCATCTGCCTATCTTTTAAGGTTTTTTTTTTTTTTCTTTTTTTTTTTATAAAGCTTTCTGGGTAAACTGTCTGCACTCATGTTGATTCAAACATCCCAAGAACTCCATCTAATACAAAAGCCTAGCGAAAGCTAATAAAACCCTGCCCAAATCTAACCTACATCGTTAGACCTGAAGGAGCAACAATACTGTACCGCCAGTGGTCACATGACCAAGACAAGGAAGTACCCCGTGAAAGAATACACGAAAGAAACGTTTTGTTTGTTTGTCTGTTTGTTTTTCAGGTCACGGACAATCCAAACCTCACTCTTAAACACTGGAATGTACAATTCACATATTTAAATAGTAAATGCATTTTATATTATATAGGATAAATGTTGCATATTAACACCGTACAATCAATGAATTGAAATAGTTTTCAGAATTTAACCGTGTTGTAGAAATCCGGATATCGGACCTCGCATTCGGTTTTGATGTCAAATCACTCCAAACCATTTTTACTTGAATTCTAACGTCGTTTGTTTTTTTGTTTTTTTGTTTTTCCCAAAACTTAAAACATTTTCTTTGCTGTTAATGATATTGGGCCACACGATTCAGTATGAAGTTCAGAACAAAAACATGCAGCTGCTCGAGACACACGATTAAAATGCATGACATGATCGTTTGTAACGCATGAGTGATGGCTAATAATCTAGAGTCACGTAACGATCACACCTGAAGGGAACGCGGTTACGCGGTCTGAACCGTCCGGATGTCTCAGTGACGGTATGATTTAACGGCTCGCATGAAGATTTCTAAGAAGGATTGAAGCTCGGTCAGATGAAGGTCAGGAATCTGTGGAGGTTTTAAACCAGTGCAGCACTTTTGATTGCCATTGTGACTGTTTTTCTTGACATAGGATTCTACAGACTTGATAATAGTGGGGATTTATTATTATAATAATAATAATAATTATTATTATTATTATTATTATTATTATTATTATTATTATTACTACTACTACTACACTAAGAAGTTTTTTCATTTAATACTTTTTCCTTTTCTCGTCTTTTGAATTTAATAACCACTGAGTTCTCGTTGCTGTTCTTGTTATTATGTGTTGTTTATGCTAAGATGTCAAAACTAAAAACAGTATGGATATTTGTAAGGTATTTAGCTCACGCCTGTACACTGTCTAATTATAATGAGCTTTTTTCAGCACTTAATAATCCCTTTCTCTGGCCAGTAGCTTGCGTCCGTGTTTATTTCGTCCCGCTCGCTGTGGTCTTCTGTGCAGTAGGGCGTTAGTCTTTCTCACTCTCTTTGGCCTCACCCTAGCAAGCGTCTGTATTTTATACGTCCTTATGGGGAAAAAAATGTGAACTCATGATATCTTCTTTTTTTTTTTAATAAAAAGAGATTGAAGCACACAAGGTTGGTCTGTTGTATTTGATTTACGGAGGGAAAGAAATATCCACATACAGTGGGTAGAAAATTAACACGCCCTTTCAAAATGTTTACTTTTTTTTTGTGCTCAACAACACAGTATAGTACACTGCCTGGCCAAAAAAAAAAGAAAGGTCGCTGTTTGGATTTAAATAAGCAAATACTTAAGAGCCTGTGATTGGATCATTATTGCAGATTAATATGTTTCAGCTGGCAACAATTCTTTTAACGCTAACTGATTTTTTCTCATTTCTTAAACAACCATGATGGAAGACGTGTCCCGTGGAAAATTTGTTACTGTGTTTCAGAAGGGGCAAATTATTGGCCTGCATCAAGCAAAGAGAACAATTAAGGAGATTATAAAAACCTGGAAGGTTAGTGGTGAACGTTCCAACTTCATGGGAAAAAATCTTGAAAGATCGTGATCAGAGATCTTTAAAACGCTTGGGGAAGTCACATTCTTAAAAAAATCGGCAGTGGAACCCATGGCTATGTTTAGATAGTGAAAGTAAGAGCATTTTTGCACGCACAATGCGACAAGAACTTCTAGGATTGGGACTGAACAGCTGTGTGGCCACAAGAAAGCCACTTTTTCACGAGTCCAGATTTACCCTATACCAAAGCGATGGGCACGTCAGGGTCAGAAGGGTAGCGCATGAAGCGATGCACATGTCATAGTGCCTACTGTACAAGCCTCTTTAGGCAGTGGTAATGATCTGGGGTTGCTTCAGTTGGTCAGGTTTAGGATCAGCAACATTATGCTGCAATAAAACGAGGTCATCTGAGCAAGTACCTGAATGTACTGAATGAGCAGGATATCCCATCGATGGATATTTTCTTCCCTGGCGGCACAGGAATATTCCAGGATCACAATGCCGAGATTCATCGGGCTCGGATTGTGAAAGGCTGGTTCGGGGAGCATGAGGAATCATTTTCACACGTGAATTGGCCACCACAGAGTCCTGACCTTAACCCCATTGAAAGTCTTCGGGATGTGCTGGAGAAGACTTTTACAGAATGGTTCAACTCTCCCGTCCTCAATACAAGATCCCGGGCAGAAATTATTGTAACTCTGGATGGAAAGAAATGTTATGATGTTGCACAAGGTTGTCGAAACAATGGCACAACAAATGTTAAAGTGAAAGGTGGTGCAACAAAATATTAGTGTGACTTTTTTAAAAATATGTATATGTGTGTATGAATACAGTGAATTTATTTTAATTTGACCAAAAAAAGTGTTTAATTGACAGAATCTCATTTCCTAAATATATATCCCCCGCAAAGACAGTACTTTGGCAGCAACTGCAGCTTACCAGTATTTTTGGCCAGTGCTCCACAAGGTTGGAATATGAATTTCCACCAATTGTTTTTAGATAGTTTTGCATATTTCTTTAGGTTCCTGTCCATCCATCCTCCCCTTAATCTTGACGTTCCCCAGTCCCTGCAGATGAGAAACATCCCCACAACGTTATGCTGCCACCACCATGCTTCACAGTCGGGATGGTGGTGTTTTGGTGCTTGGGATTGGGATTTAGACAAATGTAAAGATTGGCATTCATGCTATTAACTGTATTGAATCATTCCAATCATTCCAAATGCACTGGATCAGATGTATTTATAATACTAATATACTACATAGCTGTTGAATTCTTGATTCTGATGGGTGAGAAGGTGTTGATTAATTTAGTCAACAGTAGCCCTGACAGCTGTGACTCAAATCATAGGTTTATATTAATTCCTTTAAATTAATTCCTTAGTGCAATTTGGTATCATTCCTCCTCGGAAATCGTACCATAAAACAGGAAGTACAGACTCTCTGGACTATTTAACACGATTATGTATTTAAAAGTGACGTCAATGGAAGCAAGTATATTTGATTTGGGCGTGTATTTATGGAGACGTTTACTTGTTAGCTACATGCCTTGGCTGATTGAAACATTGGAAAATTGTCATTTAAATTTTTTTGCCAAGTCATTCCTTTAAGAGATTTAAAAACTCGCAGCCTTCGTATTGCCACCAAGCAAAGTTGTAGACCTCATAGTTGCTGTCTCTCTGATCTGTGTGTTCATGCTGACACACTGGGGTCAAGGGTAAATGTTAATTCTGGTGGATTAGAGGTCTAATCCAACTTTGTAGATGGATTGTTCTCTCTTGGTATCTGTGCTCACAAACATTTGCCATGTCAGTCTCAATTAAAATCTCTCTTTTTTTTCTTTCTTCTCTCTCCTACTATTAAAACAATGCCATATATCCAGTAAGGACTTTTCTTATTCCAGGAGTTATGAAATGCTCTTTTGGCAAATTATATTTTTCAAACTCATCATTCTTGCCTGAAAGCAGTAGAAACAACTGCGCAAATACACAGCGCCACCAAAAGTATTGGAACAACACAGCCAATTCTATTGTTTTTTGCTATACATTGAAGACATTTAGGTTTGAGATCAAAACATGAATATGAGATGACATATCAGAATTTCTGCTTTCGTTTCCTCACATTTACAATTAGTTTGTGTTAAACAGCTTAGAACAGTGGTCACCGACCCTCTTCCTTGAGTTCTACCTTCCTGCAGGTTTCATCTCC
Source organism: Cranoglanis bouderius (assembly GCA_023630585.1). Lineage (NCBI taxonomy): Eukaryota > Metazoa > Chordata > Actinopteri > Siluriformes > Cranoglanididae > Cranoglanis > Cranoglanis bouderius. The sequence continues at coordinate 6,544,079 of CM042544.1, forward strand.
AGCCAAAATCTAACACACCCGTTTTAGCTGCTCAAGAACTTCTTAAGGAAATTATTAGATGGTCAGGTGGCCACGATTATGGCTGGAGCTAAAGTCTTCAGGAAGGTAGATCTCCAGGAACAAGGTTGGTGACTACTGACTTAGAACATGGCACCTTTTGTTTTAACCCATCCTTTTTTTTCTCTCCAAGTGATCAAAAATATTGGAACATGCGACTGACGGGTGTTTTAATAGCTCTGAATGTCTACTCTTGGTTTGAGCCCTGGGTTTCACCTGTGAAGACTGTGTTTGTTGTTAAAAAAAGGATAAACCAACATGAAGACCAGAGAGCTGACTATGGGAGAAAAACAAGCCATTTTAAATCTGAGAAAAGAGGGAAAATCACTCAGAGGCATTGCACAAACACTGGGCATAGCCAAATACAACAATTCAGGAATGTCCTGAAACAGAAAGAAACCACTAGTGTACTAACAACCAGACATGGAACAGGTTGGCCAAGGAAAACAACAACAGCTGATGACAGAAACATTGTGAGAGCTGTGAAGAAAACCCAAAATCTGATTGTGAAGGTATCACAATCCACCGTTCAAAGACGTCGAGAGCAGAAATATAGAGGTCATTCCACAAGATGCAAATCACTCACGAGCAGTCAGAATCAGAAAGCCAGAATCGAATTTTCAAAGAAAAATAAAAAGAGATGAGCCACAAAAGTTCTGGAACCAAGATTAACCTCTACCAAAGTGATGGAAAGGCCAAAGTGTGGAGAAAGAAAGGATCTGCTCACGATACAACATACAAGCTCATCTATGAAACATGGTGGAGGTAGTGTCATGGCTTGTACTTGCATGGCTGCTTTTGAAATGGGCTACCCAATGTTCAAACAAATGAATTGGCCTTGCCGTTCCAATAGTTTCAGAGGGGACTGTAACATAAAACACTGTGCTAGGTGTAACAGAAAATGTAAGGAATTAAAACACAACCAGTTTTTTTTTTTCCTCTTTCTTGAAGTTACTAAGAAGAAAAAAAATCATGTCATGTTACCGAGAAACCGAAAAGACACTGGAGACTCCTTCCAAAAAATATTTTACATACATAAACCTTCTGGCAAATGAGATATGAGAATGTAACCGCAAGTTTGGTTAAGAGATGACTGATTTATTTATTTATTTTTAATTACTAAATATTGTGATTTGGACAGATCAGGCTGTGAAGTTTATTTTTAATGTATATTTAGATTTTTAAAAATGATCAACTGATAGTCTCTAAGTTGTCTTGTCTCAGTATTTAATAATATGTTTGAAGATAATGCATCCATTTTTATAGTCATTTCTTGCTAAACCTGCATATTTACATGTTTTTAACTCAGTTACTGAGTGTATTTTTGGATCAGGCCCGAATTCTGACCTGGATTTAGTTATTACCACTTTATTAGCAGCTAATGTGTGTGGATTACGCTTTCACAGTGCCATGATCCTATGCTCTGTCTTCACCTGTCATGTATAATAATGTGATTTGTGTGTGTGTGTGTGTGTGTGTGTGTGTGTGTGTGTGTGTGTGTGTGTGTGTGTGTGTGTGTGTGTGTGTGTGTGTGTTTATGTGTCAGACATCTAATAAATCTCTCTCCGGCTGACCTCCGGTATGTTTTCCATCATGTCAAACGCAGAGCAAGAGCAGGAGTGAGTTCCTCAGCAACGTCTTTTTTTTTTCCTTTTTTTTTTAAATAAAGCATTTATAACCATATGAAACACTAAGATTAACTTTTTCTTTTGTTTGTTTTAGGGAGCAAGTGGAAGGTGAGATTGTGTTATAGGTGTTTAATTCTCAGTGCTGAAGTGCAGACTGAAAGCCTCTTTACTGCTATTTGTACATGTAGAGGAGGAGGATGGACACGCGGAACGAGATGGAGGTGAGATTGTGTGTGTGTGTGTGTGTGTGTGTGTGTGTGTGTGTGTGTGTGTGTGTGTGTGTGTGTGTGTGTGTGTGTGTAATTTGTCTTAAACAGAGGCGAGTCTCAGTTCTACGAAATTCCATGGCAGCTCGATGTAACTGCTATATACTGTATGTCTTGCTAAAATTTATGTTTTGGGAATTGTATATCGCCTTAAATAAATTTCGGATGCCATTCAAGGCCAATATTACTGTAAATGCATAAACACGACGCTATTAATTGATTAACAGTGTCGTCCCTTTGACCTCCAAGGACAACCGCATCGTAGGACGGGATCTGTAACGTCTAATCCGAGACATTGTTTATCTCGAGGGCTGAATTGTTTATGGATAAAATAATGAATGAACTTAAAGTGAGCTGTAAGTGTAGCACACGAGTGCTCGGTCAGCTTGTCCTTCACACTATGGGGAAGTTTTCTTTACAGGAGGGTGCATCGAATTATTAATTTGACAAATCAAAATAGTAAATTAAAAGCATAATAAAATAAATTATATCCCCCCCCCCCCACACACACACACACACTGATTAAGTTGTGCATATAATCAACTGTCAGTGCGCAATATAATATAATAGGTTGTGCTGGATCAAGTGCTATTTTATAAGATGTTGAATAATGAGTTTGGAGTCATATTTGAGATGTTTTTCAATGTTTGTCATCTTCTTGTTCATATATCATCATATTAGTCTTGTTTTATTTTTATTTTTTTTTTGTTACATCGTATTAGATTTGACAGAAAAGAGGGGGGAAAGCACTATTTCCTTCTTCAGTCTGCATTTTCTATCCCTGATTATTTTTAATTTTTTTTCCACAATAAAAGGCAAGTTTGTTTTTAAAGCACATCTCAGACACTTTGGAAAATCTAGCAACCTTGAAGGGATTAAGAAACTGACCGAGCTCACCCATGTGGTTAATACAAATCCTTAAATATTTTGCTGGTTGTTGTGGAAACCTGACTGATGTTTTGGCTCAGACGTGCCCCCTGGTGGTTGAAATCCTTGAGATGTACAAAAGGTACAGATATGAGAACGTTACCAGAGTGCTGTTTGTCTTCCATGTCTTCTCCTGGTTGGGTTTAGAAGAGGAACGGCCCAAACACAAGTACGTCCACAACACGTGCACACACACACACACACACGCGCCATTTAACACCATTCAGAGCTGTGTTACACTTTTTATGATGTGTGTGATTAAATGTGCAGGCCAGTGCACTCTCAGCACATGGCTCCAAAAATCCCAGAAGGACAGCGCGTGGACTTTGATGTGAGTTGTCACGTCACGTGATTCCCCATACACGTGTGAATTTCTCCATACACACAACATGTGTCAGCATGACTGTGTGTGTGTGTGTGTGTGTGTATGTGTGCAGGACATCCACAGGAAGCGGATGGAGAAGGATCTGCTGGAGCTACAGACGCTGATCGAAGTCCATTTTGTCCAGAGGAAGAGAGAAGAGGAGGAGCTGATCGCGCTGAAAAAGAGAATTGTGGGATTTTTTTTTTTTCTTGCTTAAATCCTTTCATCTCTTGTTTCCAGAATTATTGGCACCCTTCAGGAGAATGGACAAAAAACGATTGTATAATTGTACAACCGTTTTAATCCTATATAACCTCTAGAAATATTTCCTTTTAAATATTATTTAATCTTGAAATGTGTCAAAATTATTGACACCCCTAAAGAATGTTTTAAATATGCATTGTCCGCAATGAAATTTTTTAAAAAGATTGATCTCAGACTCTGAAATTCGATTGCTTCTGACCTAGTTTGCACTCATGTACAATGAGTGGGGGGGGCATTTCTGTTTATTTCTCTTTTCCGTTTGTTTCTACTCATATTTCTCCTCCCTTCCCAAAAGAGGGGGAGAAACGGCCTAGAAATGTCTTGGTCTTTTTAAAGTTAGTTTGTTTGTTTGTTTTTGTTTGTTTGTTTGTTTGTTTGTTTGTTTGTTTGTGTGTGTGTGTGTGTGTGTGTGTGTGTGTGTGTGTGTGTGTGTGTGTGTGTGTGTGTGTGTGTGTGTGTGTGTGTGTGTGTGTGTGTGTGTGTGTGTGTGTGTGTGTGTGTGTGTGTGTGTCAGGAGAACCGCAGGGCTGTACGGGCCGAGCAGCAGAGGGTTCGAGTGGAGAAAGAGAGAGTCAGGCAGGCGAGAATTGCGGTGAGTATCCACAATTTCACTTTTTTTTCTCTTTTTTTTTTAAAGAGGAAGCAGTGAACACTAATTACATGATTTTAATCTGTAATAAACGTATGTGTTAATAGAATTGTTGATTGCAGGAAGAGCGACAGAGGAAGGAGGATGAGGAGGAAAAACGGCGGGCTGACGACGAGGCGAAGAAGAAGAAGGTCCTGTCCAACATGGGAGCTCATTTCGGAGGATTTCTAGCTAAGGTCTCATCTTTACCTTCAGTGACTCTTCTTTATGTATCTCTTTAGCCGTCTTGTTAGTCGGCCCGCTCTGTGTGTTTCATGAGGTAGGCGGAGCAGAGGAGACGAGGGAAAAGACAAACGGGGAGAGAGATCAAGAGGAAGACTCTGGCTGAGAGACGCAGACCTCTCGCTATTGACGGCCTGAGAGAGGACGGCCTGAGGTTCGGCATGAACACACACACACAAAAAAATACTAGCCTGCTGAATTCTGTCAACTCTGTAAATACAACATTTTAAATAAGACTGTGTGTGGTGTGTGTGTGTGTGTATGTATGTGTATGTGTGTGTGTGTGTGTGTGTGTGTGTGTGTGTGTGTGGTTAGAGAGCGGGCTAGAGAGATGTGGGAGTGGATCTACCAGCTGGAGTCGGAGAAGTTTGACCTCATTGAGAAGATTAGGAGACAGAAATATGAGGTGAGGGGAAAAAAAATAACACTAGACATGTACACAATATTCCACTTACCCTAAATGCATTTGGTCAGTAAATATAAAATGAACAGGATATCCAGTTTATTTGAATCTGATTGGTAAGAAGGTGTTTATTCATTCTCTGGAGCAGCAGCTCCGACTGTTCTGGCTTCAACAATGAAACGAATTTTCAGCTTGACCTTACATTCACGTAAATCTTTACATATCAGTTGACTTTGCAACTAATCCCTTGTTCATTTCGGTCTCTTTCTAGATAGTCGTACTTCTCAATCGCATCTCCCACGCGCAAAAATTGTAAGAGGACCTTTCTCGGTGTGTGTGCATGCTAGATTAAAAGGCACGAATGAATACTGTATATTCTTCTAATATAATATTCCTTAACAAATAATTTGTTACACTGATGTTTATTCATGAATCCTTTCCCCCCCCTGGTTGGCAGTAAGAAGGGGACGGGAGGCAAGGGCAAAGTGGGAGGGTGCTGGAAGTGAAGACGCAACGGAAGACACGATATTTAACACGTGGAATTTATATCGCGTGGACAGTGAGCTTGTTGGTTAAAAGTAATTACAGCTGTTTATTTACATTTGGTTGTCTATAGTTTGTAATGCTGCATGGTAATAAATGTGATTATATTACATCCAGCTCAACACTTCTGTGACTGATTTCCTTTTTCCAGCAGTGTGTTAATAGTAATAAACTGTGTAAAAGTGTGTGGTTTGTAGTTTGCGTGTGTGTTCTGTGTCAGCGGTCTTTCTGCAGTATGAACACAGCATACGCATCGTTGTCCCGCGTGTGAGCCGGTGCAAATCCCACTTCTTTAGCAATTTCGATGACTCTCGTCGCAAAAGCGGCCTCCTGCTCCTTAGACAAGTCCAACAGGTACCTAACACACACACACACACGAAAATCAAAAACATACAGTGTAGACTAATTCTATTTTCACACTCCCATCGTAACAGAATGTGTGTATTAGACTGACTTGGCGAGCTCAACGATCAGGATGGAGTCGGGTGCAGCTGTCTGCGTCAAGGAGGAGTCCAAATGGTGCACCATGCTGTAAAACGTTCATCACAGTCAATACAATACAGGTGAAAGAGAACTGGAAAGTTACTCAGAATTACTTGTAAATCCTATTAACTGTGTGGGGAAACAAGGTCACCGTGGTGCGCACACATTTCTAATTCTCCAGATATTATCCACTACATAATCCCCCTTTCCCTCTTACAGTAGAAATGGTTCTTTACATCAGAGACACATTGCCTGCTTTGCCTTTGTTTGCGTGAATTTATTTATGATTATTTGCGGGCCTGGAATTGTTTTTACCCCTATATGGCATAAAAAATATAATTTGATGGTAGGGGTTCTTGGCTCGAGTTTACCACCGGTTGCCATGGTTTCCCTAGTAGCACCCCCTTTGCTGCAGCAATTTCTTTTACAGACCACTTTTTTTTTTTTTTGGATCAGATGTTTGTTATATGAATGCGCAATATGAATGCAATGGAGCAGAAGACAATATTATCACTGAAGCAGGTATACTTCTGCCATCTAGTGGTAGGTAGTGCAGCCCAGAGGCTGGAACTGGCCTGACGAAGGTTGTAATCAGGCCGAACCAGATGAATTTAGAATCCGTGGTCTAACCCTCAAGTACCACCCTTCAGTATGGACTATTATGTACACACTTTGCTTCACCCAAAATTGTCTAAAGTTTTTTTTTAAAAATCATTATTTGTTTAGTTTTCTCTTTTCATTTTTGTATTATGTAAAAAAAAAATTAAAAAAAAGAGACAAACCTGGGTGGCAGAGGATAAATGCAGGGGTTTAGGGGGTTTCACAGCAACTACTTATGCAGTCATCAATCTTCTGCATTTTTATTGGTAAATAAAGATTTAAACTAATATATATCATATTAGCCCTCACATTTAATCACTTCAATATTTTCGGCTATTTTGTGTAAATTCATGACACATAATCCTGATTCAAGGGGAGTGAATATTTAGTCAAGCCACTGTGTATATATGGTGAAACCCAAATTTGGAAAATTAAAACTGATAAATTAGCATGTTATTGGTCACTAAAATGAATATTTTTGGTGTATTAAGGCTTGTTACTCAAAAGGAGTCTTGCATGCCCCGCCCACTTTGCTGTCTCATCACTGCTGTGACGTGTCACCCCTGGTAATACTGTTTCTTCTGACACTATGACCTATTTCGTTGGAATGATTTCAGAAATACTGTATGTGAGGATATACTGATATATCCTCACATTCCTAGTGTGTAGACTTTTTAAAAAAAAATACACCTGTTACCTGGCTGAACAGTAGATGGCGTTGAACAGACGGCAGTATCTGCTTTTCATGGGCAGCTTGGGCAGAGAGTCCAGAGACAGGAACGACACGCTCACTCCGTTTAGATTCATCAGCTCTACGCATACACACAAACAAAATGATGTACACAAAGTCCCTCTTTACCCGAAACGCAGTCAGTGAACTACAAGCTGAAATTTGCTTTTGTAGGTTTGCTGTAGCTGTGAGGCAACAAACACTTTGCTATCTGTTCAAACAAACTGTCGACTGTTACCTAGTTGATGGCTCATGTGGTTCTGCATCTCTTCTGCACACGCTTCGTTGTCAGGCTCCATCGCTCCCTTCTGATCAACAGCAGAGACCTGCTTCTCTTCTGCCTGTCGTGGTTCATCACAAGAAATCGATGGCTCTGGCTGTGACTGTGTTTCTGCCGCGTCATCGAGTGATTCCTTGGCGAGATCAGACACGTGTGTGTGTCCTCCTCTAGCCGACAGGGACTTAAAAAGCGCCTGCACGTTCGCCACGGAGATGTCCTGAGCAGTCTGAGAGTAAGGCACAAGATGTAGAGAGCAGGAGATGTTCAGCAGAAACGCAAAGATACTCAGAGGTAATAAGATGTACAACTTGGTCAAATGATTATCAGCTTCAGTTATTGTAAATATGGAGTCATTGAAATAGCAGATACTTTTAGATTGATATATAGATTGCTTTTGTTTGTTTGTTTGTTTGTTACCTTTACATGCTGGTTGTTTTGCGTCTTCAGGAGCTCTTCGTTCTCCGTTTCAACGCCGAAGGACAGATAGGGACTTGCGACGATGTCTCCCCAGTATCCCCGCACTCCCACCTTTTCTCCTCTCTAACACACACACACACACACACACACACACACACACACACACGAGTGAAATCCTGAAGAGGTTTAGATCAAATTCTCCAGCTCAAAAGCTTAAAGCCAAGACAAATTAGAAAATAAATTTTGTAATGCGGTATTGATTGATTGCAGACAAGTTTATAAATGACCACACACGCTGTATGTTATCATAAATCTCAATCGGTGTTTGCCCTGTGAAGAGACTTACACGACTGAACACACGTGTGGACAGCAGACTCTGATTAGCGACGCAGTAAAGTCCCTCCCTCATCTCAAAGGCCACGCCGCTCTCCCTCCATCTGCCATACTGCTGCTTGTTTACGACACCACACTGAGGGAAAGAATGAGGTTTGAAACGAAATTAGAACGAGCGCGTTCGTATAAACCTGTGATTTGCCTTGCAGCTTTCTGACCGATCAGAACTGAGAATTCTACTGCGCTCGCTGACTCTATAAAGCCACAATAAATGTGTGACGTCGCTTACTCACCCCTCTGTCGTGTAGTTTCATGGTGAGGTCCCAGTCGAAGCAGCCCCTGCGGGCATCGTAGCGCGTCCCGAGGTGCTGTCTGACACGGGCGTCCCACGCCGTACGCATACTGAGCGGTGTGGAGGGGGGGCGCTGCCACTGCTTAAAGATCCGTGCCAGTTCGTCTCGCTCCTTAAACTGCGCACAAGATCACACGTTACTGACAGGAAGCTCTTGATGAACGTCCTCATGACACTGCGTCCAGTCACACACCTTGAGAAGGCTGGTGTCCAGGCAGGGGTGTGCGCGCGAGTCTGTGTCCAGTGAGTCGGCGATGGAGAGAGACAGCCGAGCTACAACGTTCTTCAGCTTGTTGTCAGTTTGAGAGCGGATCTCACTGTTCCCGAACAGCTCGAGAAAGACCTCCGTTTTCTCTGTGTGTGGGGGGGAGAACACATGAACAGGTGCATCAACAAGGTAAATCTGTGTTCAAATGTTTTTTAATCTGGAACGTCTTTATTTAGTGAGCGTATATATAGTTACACGAGGACTGCACACTCCAGACCCACCCTGCATGCCCATGCTCTCCGGAGTGCTCAGAGCCATGTAGAGGAGCAGCAGTTGTCTCGCAACCACTTCCATACTGTTCTCCATCACCCAAACCTGCGAAGGCGTTTCACAAACTGTCAACAGACGACATTTACAACTACTGAAATAACTGCACTGGTGAACACACAGAACAACGAACACACGGGGACGTCCTGTTATCGGAAAATAATCGATGTCCGGCATCATAACACCACCTCGTCATTGATTATTTTCCTATAATAGCACACCCTGTTGCAGTGTGCTATCCACTTGCACCATATCACAAAGGCTTTCAAACTTGCACTGTGATGAGACGTTTTGCCTAACATCCTTTAATGTCAGAACGCATCAGGCTGCGTTGTGCACATATACGTTCGCCTCACAGTCTCGCAGGACTTGTATCGACTTGTTCAACAGCTTTACCGTTGTATTGGTTTCTGCCTCGCTTGTACGTCAGTTTGAATAACGTGAACATCAGTGCGTTCGTGTTTGCATCTGCACACTCCTGAGAGCCTGAGAGTTAAATCTGTCCGTACAGGTCCTCACTAGTTCATCAGCGTGCCACTTAAAAATGCAAGCGCGCTAAAATGTAGCAGACCTGAAAGGATCCGATTATTTACAGTTTGGGTGGAGAACGAAAATGAGGTTCGCGTGTTTCAGAGACTCACGTGGAGAGAGTCGGTGTCCCTGAGGCCCGAGATGGTCTTTAGGATGTGTCTCGGGTCGCCGCTGCCCACCAGCAACACATTCAGCTCCCCCTGTGGCCTCGGCACGCCTGGACCCATGAGAGGGAAGACATGATGGAGACAAGACAGTCATTTCGAATTTCTTACTGTTATATATATTCAACATTTGGGAAACAGATATAACCTGTGTAAGGGGTTTGCATGACTATTAATGACCATTAAGTCAGTGTTATTGTAAAAAAAAAAGACTTTTCCCTAGTTAACGCATAAACCGATAATATCAAAGCAAACATGTGACATGTTCATCCAAGCTGTCCCTTTAATTTAATTGAATCTCACCTGTCTCGAGCAGATCTCTTGCTGGTCCGAAGCCCCACCAGGTGACGCACCCGGCGCCCTCCAGAGTCCGCCCGGCGCTCATTCTCACCCCTGACACACACCTGGAGATGAGACTGACGAGCTAAAGCAGTGGCATGCTCTTCCCAAGCTATCTTAATTACGTAATGCTGCGTAGGACGACACTGGGTGTCGGTAGCACATTAGCTATCTAGTTACAAATAGACAATAGACACAGTTATTTTGTCAACTGTTAATCACAGTTCTACCACAACTCTGCTGGATTCTCCATTCTGATTGGTCAGAAGGTGTTGTCGTTCCGGCTAATATTCAAATCACATGTTATTTATCCAGAAATCTTTTCTTTGAGGAGATGTTTCACATTTATGGAAGGAGTCTCCAGTGTCGAGCGACTGCTTATAGCTGCAGCAGGAACTAACTTGTTTCACAGACATTCCACAAAATTAGCTAGGCAGCTATAAATGGATAAAAAATGTACTGGTTGACATTTTTGTTGTATCACACCACCCTGTTGTTGATTATTTTCCTATAACAGCACACCTCCAATTTTTTTTTTTATTATTCCTTACATAGTAAATTTCGAAACCAAATAGGTTTATAGCACTTTTTTTTTGTCATTCCTGAGGAAAAACAGGAATTTGTTGTTTTCAGCTTTTTTATTGGAATATTCTTTTCCTTTACTTGTATCTATAAACCTTTACACAGAACGTTTTATTACTGAATATAAATATAAAAAGAGCTCAGTTTCAAATTAAACACATTTAAATAAAGGTTGGACTTGAAGGCAGCATTATCAAACACTAACATCTACAGGTCACTCGTATCAAAGTTTTCATTACTTAATTAATTGAGGAAGCCTCCGACATTGACATGCTTTGTTATTCAACCTTAACGCTCCGTTTTGTAAAGTTAAAAACATTTAATAATACAATAATACATAATACGTTAGTTCCGTGTAATTTACCTTCACTCTGCAAAATGAAGGCCAGTTCGTTTGTAATGGTTGCTAGGTAACAGCGCGCGCGGGATTTGCTACAGTCCGTATATGGGTGAGACGGGCGCGAGATGTTTAACTAATTAAGTACACTTACCATATGAAGTACACTTTGTAAACCGGATACGAATTATTTTGGTTTAAAGTAACGTAGAAACAAAATGTTATAAGATGTGTTTTCACAAGTTCTGTCAGAATTCGTGAAATCACGGTTTCAAACACCCCTACAACGGATTATACCATTTTGTAATCGTTCATACTGCCTCAAGCTTGACTTTCTCGTTACATAATATTCAAGAGAAAAGTGTCTCAGTAAAAATTTGCTCTTTTTATTTGCAAGTTGTCAGCCCATTTCTCTTTAAATGAAAAGGGACCATTATTGGACCACCACTGACCAGATATTATGTGTGTTGTGGGATTATTGTTTATAGTTGCACAACACAACTCAACACAAAGCAACTTTACTGTTTCACTACCATGGAAGTGATTGTTTTCCAATAACAGCACGCCCTGAAGTGTTTTATTCCACTTATTGCACAGCAGTTTACCAATTACATTTTTTATTTTATTTTTTTTTATTACTTAAAAACAACACCACATCATACTTTTTTCATCCGTATTAATGTCATGGAATGTCCACAAAACAAGTTAGTTCCTGTCGTCACTCACATTATAGCAGCTGTAAACAGTCTTTCCTTCACCAGACAACCGGAAACCCGGAAAGTGAAAAGTCCCCTGAAGTTCTGAAGACTTATTTTGTGTCTGAAAACGTAGTTACAGCTTTACCTCTGACTGTTACGAAGCACTGACACTGGAGACTCCTTAGAGAAAACTTCACCGTATCAGTAGTTACGCTAGTTATGTGGGTTTTTTTTTTTTAAATGAGTTTACGTGGAACGTCTGACATACAAGTCTCTGAGGTAACAAGTTGTTACTAGAACAAATGTATTGATAAATCTGTGACCAGAAACTATCATCAACACCTTCTGACCAATCAGAATCGAGAATTCGTTCACTGTGGTAAGTATGAAGTAGCTAGAATTTGATGTACGTGTAAATTTATTCAACAATTTGGACTAATGAGGATGTACAAAAGGAATAAAACGGTCAACTTCGGGGTAGTAGCGGCTTTGTGTTAGCCTGCCTCCACCGCCGTTGTTGATTATTTTCCCATAACAACATGTCCTATCATGTTTTGTTCCTTAGGTAATATCCATTGTTTAAAACGAAATTGCTCGTTTTGGAAATAACAAGACAAAATGTTTGTTTTTTTTTTTCCCGACAAGTACCACACATTGACCAATTGCAGAGAAGAACTCTGGACTCCCCGCCAATCACAGCATCTCAGATTAAGTGAGGGAGATGGTTTGGGAAACGCCCGAGCAAACATTCCCATGGCACAGAGCCTGAATATACAGTGAAGTGAATTTTTAACACGCTTTATTAATGGCTTTGAGGCTGAAAGAGCTCCACCCGAATGCCAAATCAATTCATTTTGTTTCTCATTAGATTTCTGGCAACAACAAAATTCCAAGTAGGCACTGTTTACGTTCAGTTACTTATACTTCTATACTTGATATGTATTAACATTACATATGTATATGTGTATAGATATATAATAATGGCACCCTATGTTTGCAGAGGACATTCCTGCTCTGTAGCCTGTGGCAGATTCGGTGCACTGAAGTATGCACTTGAAGTGTTTGATCAGATCTGACAGGAATGGGTGTGTCTGCATGTAGGGGTGTGTGTGTTTTGTGTATATATGAGTTAGTTCACACATCACTGTCTCAAGCAGAACAGTACGACGGCACTGTGAACACAAGGTAAGGACGGAATGTAACCTTTCTTTCCCTTTTGACTGCTTTTTATGTAAAGGCATTGCATACTGTGTTAACTTATAAAAAGAACCCCATGGTATGTTATGTTATTTCACATCTAATAAAACAGGATTAACAGTGTTAGTACTTAAGGACTAGCTTAAAGGGAGTTTCAAAGCAGGCAAGCTTTTTAAAAACTACAGTATGAAGTTCATTTCCTGCCAAAAGTACTAAAGGTGTTGTTACTAAATTCAATACATGAATAATAGGAATTCTTTATGCTAATCTTTGACTTTTGTTTGAGATTTCTGTTTGCAAACATTGTCATTGTGCTTTTTGGGAATTCTTCACTTTTCACGTATAGTTAGCGTGACACTTGAAGTCACAGACTATACTTTGACCCTTAGCCACACCCACTCACTAAACCGTACCATTTCCCCACAAGGTGGAGGAACAAACTGTCCCAAGCAGTAATCTTCAGCTGAACACACAGTGCACTGCAGAATTATTGGCACGTTTTAGAAAAGTGATATTTTTTGAAAAAGTTTGTATGGTTTAAACATCTCAAGCTCTTATCATATCAGCACCCTTACAATGAATACATTGACACCTGTCCTGATGAGTCCACTCCTTCATGCAGAACATTTTAGGCTTTTTTAAAAATATATTTGTTAATTTTGTGTTTCTTTGGTGCTTTGCAAGAATGTTTGGCTCATATGTAATAATTATTTTAAAAATATTTCAAAATAAATATGTTTTTGTGCTTTACAGCCATGTTCATACTAATCTGCCGCTACAACCGCGTGTTCGCCTACCCCGGCGATGACGTCACGCTGTCCTCTCACCTCTCGCCTGAAACCAGCGCCGTGTCCATGGAGGTCCGGTGGTTCCGCGGGACCGAATGCATCTACCTGTATAAAAACGGGCAGGTGAGCGTTGGGAGGGGCTACGAAGGCCGGGCGAGTCTGTTAACCCCGGAGCTGAAGAGAGGAAACGTGTCTCTGATCCTGAAATCCATCGCAGCCGTGGACACGGGAACCTACAGCTGTCAGGTGCTTACTGGCCACAACAAGGTGGAGAAGTCGATACATTTATACATGTCAGGTGAGTGATGGGATGCCGTCATGGTATATGCAACGGCAGTATGTCAGCGATTACCAGTTTCATTCATTAAAGAACGCCACATCATACTTTTCATACTGTACATTCAAACCACTCTGTCCTGTACTAACACTGGAGACTCCTTCCATAAACGCTGAATAAACACTTCCTCACAGAAAACTTCACCAGTGAAACATTTTTAAAAATCTTTTTCGGCCATTCCACCATACAAGTCCCTGTGTGAGTCGTTAACATATCAGAATTGATATAAACCATGCAGCTGAAAGCACCGTCATAGAAAATTAGTTCAGTAGCACCGTGGTGTAAAGCTACTTAATGTGTCCTGTTTAAAACTGTATTTACATTTGTAGGTTTTGTTTATTCATTCAGTCTGTTTTTGTCTAGGAATGGAGCCACTTTCACCTGATAGAAGTAAGTTACCTTCTTATAATAAGCTATAGTTTGAACTTAAGCTTGCTACGGTGATTATATATTTAAGCAACAAGAGTGTAACTTATAGCACTTTTACGCCAAACTGCTCGCAAAACAAAATGAAAAAGGAAGCCGTTCTGTGAATATGGCGATTTTTCTTAGATCACAGATAAGAAATGCAAGCTACATAGTGGCAAAAAAGCATTAAACAGCATGGGTTCATACACTATATGGCCGAAAGTTTGTCGACACCTGACCATCACACCAATACGTGCTTGCCGAATATCCCATTCCAGATTTAATCCCCCCTTTTCAGACTTTAATCTCCCCTTTTTAGATGTCGGAGCGTAGCTGTGGGGATTTGCTCATTCAGCCACAAGAGCATTAGTGAGGGCGACGTGGCCTGGGGCACAAATGAGTAAAACTCTTTTATAAATGCAAATAAGAACAACAAAGTCACACTTTTAAAATAATAACATTTGTTGCATTTAAACTGGGATTTATATAACATATAAAACATACAGTATGTACATGGCATGTCTCCTTACAGAAAACTTCATCATATCAATAATGGCACACGTTTTCACTCTGTTTATGTAGCTTGTCCTCTGTACAAGTCCCTGTATAAGTTTTTATTATAGAAACTATAAATACATCTACAAATCTGTGTACCTCTCTTGTAAATGCTCCGAGTCGTTTGAGGTAGGGCGATGTGAGATTTGTGTGGTTGGGTTGATGAACACAGTAGTGTAATCAAGCCTAAACTAATGACATCGTTTGCGGATCCTCAGCAGGACCGAAGCTCACGGAACAGGACAGCGTGGACATGGACGAATCTGTCCTCATACTTGGTGAGTATTCAACTGATCTGGTTGAGTACACAATTCTTGAATAAAAATGAATTCTGGTGAGAGGAACCGCTGATGAAAGCAATAAAATCAACATATCAAAAGAAACGTTTTGGCGGAAATTCCATATGTAGCCAATCAACACGACTTTTACGTTTTCATTTATTTTCATCCTTAGAGTTGAAGAAATTATTGCAGCAACGGGAAAAAGAGCTTCAAGATAAAACCCGGGAGTTGGAAACTACAACTGAAATGCTGAGGACAAAGTCGAGTCTCCTGCTGTACACAGACATGGACCTGGAGAACATGAGTAAACTGGCAAATCAGAAAGAGGAACATTTAAAGAACATGGTGAGTGAGCTGGAAACGTGCAAGAGGCAGCTGGAGACGCTGGGACAGAAATTGCAGGAGAAGAACGCACAGGTCGAGGAGCTTCGAGTCATTCTGCAGGACAAAGAGCGAGAACTGGAGGAGGAAAAGAAACATCTAGGGGAACGTGAAGAACAGCAGATTACAGGTGAACTGTCAGATTATTGTCCCTTTAAGTCAAGTCAAGTGGGTTTTTATTGTCATTCCTCTATATAGCTTGTATACATTGGAACGAAATGTCGTTTCTCCAGGACCATGGTGCGGGCTACAGTGTGAGACGAGTGCAGGAGAATAAATACACAAAACATGGGCCGTGAACTATAAACTATTGTGTAGTGTAGCAGCAATAAACATAGCAGCAATATTGGCAGCAAAAAACGAGTTCCATGAGAAAAATTGATTGATGCAGCTTTGTAAAGTCCAGGTATGCAATGTTTTTGAGTCTTACTGGGTTAGGTGTTTGGCGTTGGGAGGCAGCAGGGTGTTGAGTGATCTGACTGCCTCAGGGAAGAAACTGTTCCGGAGTCTGCTGGTGGTGGCACGGATGCTCCTGTACCTTCTGCCAGATGGCAGGAGGGAGAAGAGTCCATGAGACGGGTGAGAGGGGTCGTCCGCAATACTGGTGGCTTTGCGGAAGCAGCGGTTGTTGTATGGTTTTGTTTAACATCCAGTAAATGTTTCTTTTTTTTTTTTTACAGTGTATAATCAGGTACCATGAAGATTCTGAAGAAACAATTGCTAGCCAAAGGCATTGAGGCATCTTAAGGCATCATTGATGAGAGTCATACTCAAAATGGCCATAATTAATGTCACTGATATTACTAATTAAAGATAATATACTGATTGCTCAGAAACGTTTGGATGTTATATATTACTATAATAATTAGTAATAGTACTAATAATCGGGACAAAAAGTTGATTGTGAGTTCTTCGACTGGATTCTCTCCCTTATAATAAAAGCGATGTTGCCGTGTCTGCATTTCTCAACGCTGTTGTATCCAAGCGTGTCAAAACGTGTCGACAGTGACTTTAAACACACCTGACTTGACTCACAAAGGCTTTTAAAGTATCTGCAGCCAGTTACACAAGTTCAGTTATAATTCAGGCTGTAAAGTCTATCCAAAAACTTGCAGTTCTACTTCACCCCTCCACATCGGCAGGGTAAGTGTGGTTGACGTGTTGCGTTGTGTATGTTAGGGTTAGGCTTATAGCAAGAGTTGGCTCAGATCCAGCTTGTTTTTTTTTTTTTTGTTGTTGTTCTGTGCTATCTTGTCAGAGTGTACCATACCCCCTCCTCCATCCTCCATTATCAGTTCTGTAGCTCCATACCACCAGTGTGGTTGAGTAATTTTCTCCAACCATACTGGGCTTGGGCTTGGGCTTGGCTGACAGACTCGAAACTAGCTGTGACATTGACTATCAGTGCTACACAATCCACAACACCAAGTGCATGTTTTCTGATGGAATTCACTATGATGCAAGGATTTCAATGAAAACTTTAATAGAGGATTTAAACAGAAAGACCGACAGAATCCAGGCTCCATGGGACACGTTCTAGCTAATATGAAATAGAATGAGCAGGCCAAACTGGGCCACCTGCCTGCTGTAGATGCCTGTATTGCATTGCTTTTGGTCTCACCAGACAAAGTACTACGTTCAGATGTGCACTGGCATGGGATGGCATGGGATCTCTGCCTTGTACTATCGATACTATGGCGTGACCTTGTGATTGAACTCAGGATTGCTTTCCAAGGTCATATTATCTAATTTTGTACATCAATCCCTTGATCCTGTGACGTTCCATGAAGGTAAGTCTGTAAAGTGCCCGACAGTGCTATTTGGACTGGATGGTGGCCATTTGATTTTCAGACCAACTGGATGAGGAAACGCACAAGGGTCTCCCTTGAATTAGCAGTGGCTGACCTACTGGTTAATGGAGGTCATAGCCATGGCGTGCTAGACACCCAGCCCCTACCTTGATGTGCCATTCTACGAGGAGCATCTCCTCTTCATCGTCATTACTAAGAAGCATGAAACTCCAGGAAATCTGTGGTGTTGCTACCTGGGCATCACCGTACACTTTCAACAGGTTCTACAAGGTTAATGTTGCCCTTCCCAAGTGGTATGAATGTGGAATTCGCCATCTTTCTGGTCATGACATTGTTGCATAGGTTATCCAAGTAATTCTTGGTGGCTAGGAGGGATGAAATAGAATGTTAATTACATATGTTAACAGTGTTTCTTTGAATCCCGGATAAATACCAGGGTTCCTTGTGATTCAGAACTAGTGCCAATGCGGAAAGACATTGACAAAAAAATGTCCTGGTTCCAGGAAAAGATTACTGTAGGACAGGCATTATTTACTGCAAATACTGCATCATATGTACATTTACATGTACGACATTTGGCAGACGCCCTTATCCAGGGCGACTTACATTTATTCCATTTATACAACTGAGCAGTTGAGGGTTAAGGGCCTTGCTCAAGGTCCCAGCAATGGCAGCTTGGCGGTGCTGGGATTTGAACTCACGACCTTCCCATCAGAAGTCCAATGTCTTGACCAAGACATTGGATTGTCTTCCCATCAGAAGTCCAATGACTACTGAACTTGGAAAGATGGCGGTTTCCACACTCGTACCACTTGGGA
This sequence comes from Cranoglanis bouderius, assembly GCA_023630585.1. Lineage (NCBI taxonomy): Eukaryota > Metazoa > Chordata > Actinopteri > Siluriformes > Cranoglanididae > Cranoglanis > Cranoglanis bouderius. Next base: position 6,562,359 of record CM042544.1, read on the forward strand.
AGGGCGACGTTAACCTTGTAGAACCTGCTGAAAGTGCACGGTGATGCCCTGGTGGCAGCACCACATCACTTCATACCTTTGTTGAAGGCCTCAGTATGAGCACTCAAACGCCCAAGAGGTGATTCAAACCCACCCTGGTAGTAATCTAGGGTTTGTAGAACTACACTTAAATAGATTGCTAGCGGTTAATATTGCACACGACTTAAAATGCAGTTCACCACATTTTCCTGTACTCTTGCCTGAAAATCCTGCCTAATTCTCTTTTTCTGCTTGCAAATCCTCAGAGGGACTGAAGAACACAGCACAAGACACCGCAGACACTGAGGAATCTGTCCACTTACTTGGTGAGCGTGCAACTGATCCGAGCAGTCCAAATGTGTCATGTTTTTAAAAATGATATCTGTAAGCCATAATTAAGTAGTGTATATTTTCTGTAATTTGAAGAGTTGAAGAACCTATTGCAGAACAAGGAAAAAGAGCTTGAAGATAAAACAAAGCAGTTGGAGAGCACAACAGGAGAGTTGACGAGGATGACGAAGCTGCTACAAGATAGAGACACGGATGCGGAGAATTTAGCAAAAGAGCGAGACGAATATGTGAAGAACATGACCGGTGAGATGGAAAAATGTTTAAGGGAACTGGACACACTGGGACAGAAACTGCAGGAGAAGAACGCCCAGGCCGAGGAGCTTCGAGTCATATTAAAAGACAAAGAGCGGGAACTGGAGGAGGAAAAGAAATGTCAAGGAGAAAGTGAACATGTGATTACAGGTGAAATCACTTAACTATAAACTCTTTAACATTCCAGATGCGTCCTTTAATTAGTGTTATAAAAATATTCCCGAATCGCTGATTCACATCAGTCTTTAATACCATTCTAGCTTCAGGGCATTTTGGTTTGGCTTGGTTGATTGGAATGTGTTTTCCAATTGATTGCTTGCAGTGAATAAAATGACGGATGTTTCTCATGGGCCGGTCGTCTTCGGACTCCTGGAGAAGAGCGATGACGTGCTCAGCAAAATGTACCAAAACCCGAAGGAGCAGCTGGAAGAGCTCGAGAGCTGGCTTTACAAAAAGAGAGAGGAGAGAAGACTGAGAGAAGAGGAGGAGAGGACAGAAGTTCTTGAAAAAGAGTTTCTCGATTACGTCTCGGCGGTGAAAGAACTGATGGGAAAGAAGCACGAGAAGATCGTGGCTTGGGCGAAGATGATGGCTGTGCTTCAGAATAAGCTAGAGGTTGCAGAGACAGACGAGGAAAGGGAGGTGCTAGAGCTGCAGCTGAAGGAAGCTTTAGAAATGCAGAGGCAAGGTGAGGACCAGATAGAAAGACTGGCCGAAGGCATAGAGGAAAAGAGGAGTGGAATTGAGGAGAAGCACAAGGATGAGATAGAGATGATCAGGGAGAAATACAGCACTGTGTCCAAGATCGAAGCAGAGACAAATATCCTGAAAATCATCCTCCCTGACGTACAGGCGTACATTCGGTATATAGCCGCGAACATGCAGAGAACTTTAGACGCACAAAGACAGAGCATAACTGACAAGATCGCTGGAGAAAGACGAACCCCAGATTGCACGAATGTAGACAGAGTGGAAATTAGCGTTGAGAGGGAGATCCTGGAAAATCAAACTAACAGTCCAGTCGAGGAACAGACAGAAGTGGAAGTAGTGAGATCCGTTAAGAGTAGCCCAGAAATAAACAATAACCGTGTAGAGACACTCGTGCGGGAAGACGTGGAAGTAGAAGCAGAGCTACGTGCAGCCAGAGAACCTAACCATTTAAAGAGTGAGGATACAGATTCAGAAGATGAGAGCGACAAAATGGTGAACGGCGTGATAATTGGAGAGCGAGAATTAGAAGCAGTGATAGAAGAAGAAGAAGAAGAAGAAGATCAGGAGGAGGTGAGGGAAGTGAATGAGCATATTGAAACAGGTGAAGAGGACATGATTTACACCGAGTAGACTTTCAGGCGCTAATCCCTGTCCTGGAACCGATCCGCGGAGGTTGTTTTTGTGACTGTTGTGACCAAAAATGCTCGATTTTGCCGCGGATTTTTATTTTTTAATTTAGCGATGCAACTTGTGGAGATTTTGTGCTTTTTTGCAAAAAAACTACTTGAATTGGGAAAATAGTTTTGCACGGTCTTCCGAAGTGATGTTTGTTGGTAATTGAGACCTTTTAGCTGTACTCATGTTCGACACACGTGAATCGAAGAGGACTTTGGTTGAACGCGCGTTGTGATGGCGTCTTGGCCCGAACCTGCGGTAATTTTGAACAATCGCAAGCTCCTCCGAACATTTGCAGAGTTTGCTTGATTTTGCATTCATTTCTGCGATCGCAAAGTCACGAAATCCTGGATGATAACCTTTCACGTAGTGATAGTAGTATGGCACGATGTTACAATTTCTTATGACGAATTCCTAACTGGATCGCGTGATATTTTCTCCACGCTTTCTGGCGGTTCCATTTTCGCTAGCTCCGTCTCGCCGATTGCACCACGGCTACCAAAATCGGTGGGTGTCGTCGATGTGAAACCTGCGACAACAACTTTTCAAAGTGCTGCCAGTGCGATCTCACAGAGCCACAACCCAGCTAACTAACCCAACCAGCTAGTTATACAGTGAGACGACGTTAGCTAATAAAATTTAATCAAGGAAACAGTACTGCGTGTGTGTGTTTACAGGATGTTCAGCATGAGCAGATTGTGAATAAGAGTCCTGGGATGAGCAAAGGACAGGCTTTATGATTACAGCATGTACAAATCTACAGTATCCATGTGAGATTATTCACTGAAGCAAGCATGAGACTTGGGAATACATTGTTTTTAGGGACCAGCCACAGCTGCAGGTGAGTCACAAGTGTAGAAATCCCAAGCAGTACAAAAGACGTAGGGTATCGGGACGGTGCCATTTGTCTAATAATAAATGACATTTTAGTAAACGTGTTTCTGCAGTCTTGTATTTGGAGGGGCGAGGGGTTCTGTGCGTTTTATTTTAAACAGTTTCGTACAAACATGTTTCAAAAATGACATCACTATCACATTTTTAGGGTAAACTCCATGTCATTAAATTAAAATACTGCAATCTGGAGGTACTAAACATTATCCAGGATCCCTGCATCACCCCTGAGACGCTGGTTCTGCAGAGAGGTCAACGGGATAGTCGGTCTTCCTGTAAAACGGAGACGAAAGTGGGTGTGGCTTTGCCATAGGTTCAGATTTTAACTCCTGAAGTGTTTTATTTCTCTTAAACCACAGCAATTTACTAACGATTACAGGGTTTTTTTTCCATCAGTTATATAAACACTTATTGTTAAAACTAGCTCCTGTTATAACTTACACTATAGCAGCTATAAACACCAGCCTCTCATTTATCTCTCTCTTGAAGATAGTAACATAAATAAACGCAGCTTGACGTATCACCGAGAAACCGGAAAATGTAACCTCCTCAGTCCTGACGACTTTCCAGCGTCGGAAAACTTCAAGCACTGACACGTGAGACTCCTTCCATAAACGTCTCTTTGCAAAAAAACTTCACCATATAAATATACACGTTTTTTTTTTTTTTTTATCCGTTTATATGGAACATCTGCTGTTTCTCGGGAACATGAGAAGCTGCATTTGTTCCTCAAGAGAAAGAAAAACATAAAGGCTGGTGAGGGAACAGACTGTTATGATGTAAGCGATCAGAGGAACTAACTTGTTTTGAGCGTCCCATAGCATTAAAAGTAATTATAAATGGATAAAAAGTATGACACACTGTTCTTTAATCACTGCTATTGTGTAACAGAAATAAAACACTTTGGGATGTGCAGTTAAAGGTGTATGTCGGAAATCAATAACGTGTGTGTGTGTGTGTGTGTGTGTGTGTGTGTGTCTCAGTCTCACCAGTGTCTATTTCGTACGAGATGTTGCGCTGGCTGAGGAGAGAACGCAGCCGCTCGATTTCAGCACGCTGCTTCTCGAACTCCTGTTAACACACATTTCGTTATACTACATTCACACACACACACACACACACACGTCTTTTGTAAGTGCGTACTATACAAATCTCACACACTCCTACCCGTGTGCACTGTTCCAGAGTCTGATGTTTGGGACTCGGCGTGTGTTCCAGTTTAAATGGCTGTTTAGCTCGTTTCAGAAACCCGGCCTCTTCGAACACGTCCCTCAGCATCTTCTTGTAGCCCTAAACATGAACCCGGGACATAAAAACATGAACATGGAGCATGTGTATTGTTTGACTTTAGATATTGTGTGTGTGTGTGTGTGTGTGTCTGTGTGTGTGCGTGTGTGTGTGTGTTGTTCACCTGTTCAGTGATGAGTTCTTCATATCGAGCCTGTTCAATCTCATCCCATTCTTTCTGCAGTTTCTCACTCAGCACTGGGTACACTACACACACACACACACACACACACACACGTGCACATACAGTGGTGCTTGAAAGTTTGTGAACCCTTTTTTTTTTATTTTTTTTTTTTTAGAATGCATAAATATGACTTAAACATCATCAGATTTTCACACAAGTTCTAAATGTAGATAAAGGATAACGAGAACCCAAAAATATTATACTATGATCAGTCCTGCACATCGGCTTGGAGGAATTTTAGCCCGTTCCTCAGTACAGAACAGCTTCAGCTCTGGGATGTTGGCGGGTTTCCTCACATGAACTGCTTGCTTCAGGTCCTTCCACAACATTTCTATTGGCTTAAGGTCAGGACTTTGACTTGGCCATTCCAAAAACATTAACTTTATTCCTCTTTAGCCATTCTGTGGTAGAATAACTGTGTGCTTAGGGTCGTTGACTTGCTGCATGACCCACTTTCTCTGGGGATTCAGTTCACGGACAGATGTCCTGACATTTTCCTTTAGAAATAATACAGGATTCATTGTTCCATCAATGATGGCAAGTCGTCCAGGCCCAGATGCAGCAAAAGAGGCCCAAACCATGATACTACCACCACCACGGTTTCACAGACGGGATAAGGTTCTTATGCTGAAAATCTGATGATGTTTGGTAATATTTATGTAGATATATAGGAAATTCTAAAGGGTTCACAAACTTTCAAGCACCGCTGTACACACTATTGTACATCTACGCACCACATTATACAGAGGCTATACTACAGCACTGTTGTTTGTACTGTTGTAAAGAGACGTTCATTTAAGCACACCCTTAAGTATTTTATTCTCTACTGAATATAATGAGCAACAAAAAAAAAACAAAAAAAATCCACACACACACACACACTTACCCAGGAGGGAGTGTGTGTGACAGACGAGTGGCGTCTCGAACGTCAGAAAGTACACACACGTCTGTGGCTCAGACACTCGGGCTAGCCTGCTGCTGTTCCCACATGTGAAAAAGACCTGAAATCAAACATTAGGTCGGTTAAACATTTTAAAACTTTGTCTACGTGTTCTTCGCCATTTTGATGCTGATGATGATGATGATGATGGAGCGGGTGCAGGAACATGGGGGACATTTTGTGTGCCGCTTTCTAAACTAAACTGTGCTTGTGTCCAGTTTGCTTTGGCGAAACTCGATCAGTGTGGAGTTTTAGACGTCTGTGGTTTCCCACGCACACCTTGGTCTGTCTGTTCTTGCTCCCACAGGAGTCTCCTTCTCTCATCCACATCGCCGTGAAGGTGTTATTCTCAATCTCCCATTCCTGCCAGATCCTACACACAGAAATTATTAGTTTAACTGTTACTAGTAACAAATTCAAAACGTTGCTATTTTGCTAATTAGATCATTAGTGTGTGTGTGTGTGTGTGTGTGTGCGTGTGTGTGTCTACCCGAGTATTCCACTGTAGGCGTTCCACCTGAAGCTCTGCTCGTGCTGCGTCACGTTATGAAACGGACAGAAGTCATACTTGTACCTAACAACACGTGAGAAACACGTAAATACACAATGCCACGGCGATTTGATCAGAGTCGTAAACATTAGAACGTTACTGACATGGACTCCGTGTAGCTGAAGCATTTTCCTGCCAGTCGATAGAGATGAGGAGGACCGGCGATGGGAGACGGAGCGACTCTGGCCTGCAGATGGCTGCCCGGTGACAGCAGGTGATTATTCAACCTGAGAGCGAGAGAGACAGACATACAACGTGTCATGACGTTTGACATTAATATCTTACTTATCATCCGCATAATCTCGGATTCTTTTGGAGACCGGTGACAGTCTTTATGATTACAACAGAAGCAGCTCTTAGGTACAAATCTACAGTATCCAGGTGAAATTATCCACTGAATCAAGGGTTTAAACTGTTTTTAAGTCTCAAATCACAGCTTATTGCATGCCTTTGTTTGGAAATGAATAACGTGCTCAAATCCTTAACATTTTGGTTAATGTTTATGCCATAGATATTAAATATACTATAATGTTATTTGTGCAAAATCGACTCACCCGAATGTATTCGGCTCCTCCACAATTTTCATCTTCCCACCCAATACAAGTGCCACTGGAACAAAGTGTTTATTATTATTTACAAGACCCAATAGATAATGTCCTAATAAACACTAGACATATAACCACTATAAACTGTAATTACACAGGACTTACCGAGGCAAGCCAGCAACGGCAAATGTCGTCTAATAAATACATCAATCATAATTGCCGGAATGTAACTCGTTTTGAGGAAAAATTCACACGATTTCCAGGACTTCCTTATTTGTTTTCGCAAGCGTCGCCATATTGCCGCTGTCTTGGTCACGTGGCCAGAAGGTGCATTCGTTGCCTGGTGCAGAAACGTTGCACAGTGTTGTGGAGTTTCATTCAACCGAAGTGAAAGTAGTCGGGGGTTATTTTCCAGAATTCTTACTCAGGAGATTTTAAACTGAGCTGAATCATTTTGTCATCTTCCTAACGTTACCCCTATTGTACATAATATACGTACTAACTAAAAGTACAGTGATTTCGTTGTTTCCGTTACAATGATTTAAAAAGGGTAAGGATTAATAACAAGTCAATCTCGTGTGTCAAAACCATAATGACTAATCGAACGGGGGTTTGGGTGCAACTTGAAAACTCGCATTCACGATAAATACGACAACACGTGAAGGAAGCATCAGTTGTTACAGCGGTCTGCGGTGGCCGATTGAACGTTGCTTTGTTACAAATATTTCAAAATAGATTAGTATTTCCGTTAGAATTATTATTATTATCATTATAATTGAATAATATTTAAAATAATACGAATAATAATAATAGTAATATGACAATGAGCTGTTTGTGTTTTTATATTGCGTTTCAAAGTAATTTTTGTAACTACATAGAGCGATGCAGGATTTGAAGACCAATCAGAAGCCTGGCTCACATCCGGGCATTCTGGCTGTAAAGCGTCTTGGAGAGTCGCATGTTATGTCACGTCGCTCAAAGCTGTTGGCTGACATTTCTTGCTATTTTTTTAGCGTGTTAGCCAAAACAATTGAAAGGTTTAGACATGGTGCATGTTAATTTTTATTTAGAAATGTCAGATTATCAGCGTTAGTGTGTAATTAGCCGTCGGAAAAGGGGGGGAAAGTTTATCTAGTAACTGTGTAAAGGTTTATTGACCTGTCTCGTGAAGTTAGTGTTAGCAATGGGGCGCAAAAAACAGTTTCAGAGCGAGCGACAGACCAACAGAGGCAAAGACAGGCGACACAAAATGAAAGGAAAGTCTTTGGAAACTTTTACGGAGGAAATGCAGGAGGTTTTGGAAGGTGGGTGATGAGATAAGAGTCGTTTGTGTATCAGTGGTACCTGTCAGGTCTGCACGGTATATTGTTTGCTAATCAGCATCGCGATATTGGTCTTTGCGATAATACAGATATCACAGAAATCTCTTTGACTTTAAACGTTAAGTTTAACCATTTATAAGCATTAACGTGAAGGAAAATAGCTTACGAATGTAGTAAATATTAATGTGTGTGTTACAGCGAGTAAAAGCGCCGAGTCCGAGGAGGGGGCGGCGTGCGTGAAGTTGCCGTGCCCTCTGGCCATGTGGGAACTGGGTCACTGCGACCCGAAGCGCTGCACCGGACGCAAACTGGCACGGAAAGGCCTGGTGCGCTGCCTCCGCCTCAACCAGCGCTTTAACGGCCTCGTCCTCAGCCCCATGGGCACCAAATACGTTACACCCGCTGACAGGTGAGCTCTGGTCGAGCTCGTCACTAAACACACCTGCTTTCACAGGAATTTGACTGGTGATGGACCAATCACCACAAGTGTGTTGTGTTTACTAGACTGATCTGTGCTCATCAGGGAGATCGTGGCTGAGGGTGGCGTCGCAGTGATCGACTGCTCGTGGGCGAGGCTCGAGGACACGCCCTTCAGTAAGATGATTGGCTCACACCTGAGGCTGCTGCCTTATTTGGTGGCGGCAAATCCTGTGAACTACGGCAAGCCGTGCAAGCTGAGCTGCGTCGAGGCCTACGCGGCCACCTTCTGCATCGTAGGTAATCGTCCGGTCGTCGATTGTTTTCCTAGAACAGCACGCCCCCATTTGTTTTAAACATTCTTTATTAGCGTCATATATAATGTACCTTACCTCACCTGTCAATCAAAGGAAAAGAAAGTGACACTGATAAACGCTAGAGGATGAGCTTTAAACTCTAACATTGTGTGTGTGTGTCAGGTTTTCGGGACCTGGCTGTGCTCCTGTTAAGGAAGTTTAAGTGGGGTTTGGGGTTCCTCGAGCTGAATAAAACACTTCTACAGAGCTACGCCACTTGCAAATCAGAGGAGGAGCTGCTCAAGGTGGAGAAAGAGTACTTCACCTCCTCCCCCTCAGAGGAGGAAGAGTTAGGTAAGGCCTTTCGACTTGGTTCATTGAGTTTTTTTTTTTTTTTTTTTTCCCCCCCGACACGCCTTTTATCGACTTTCCCTTAGGACTGAAAAGCGCACATACTTTACGTTCCCGTTCTTTTAGTAATTTTTATTTCCTTTGACCTTGGCGTGATGACTATCTACATAGAGCCAAATTGAACGAAACAAATGAATTTTTTTTTTAAATGGTGTAAATAGCACTTATTTACATTTATTCAGGATTCTTATAACGAATCTGAGCATTAAATTAAAGCACAGAAAAATGAAACATTTTAAAAATACAAGCTGATGCAGGTGTTTAATAAACTAGTGTTTAATTTTGTGTGTGTGTGTGTGTGTGTGTGTTTGTGTGTTTTTGACTCAGATCCTTTCGATGTGGACTCGGGGAGAGAGTGTATGAACCTCAACAGACCACTCCGGTAGGAAGAAGCACTTCATATGATTTTACACACAGATCAGTAAATTACCCGAGAGTTTAATACGCACTCCGTGGAGAACGATAAAAAAAAAAATTTTAAAAAAGGTGGCTCTTTTGACCTCAATAACAGCATTCTGTCACCTCTTGCCGGTTTGTTTGAGAGTTTCTGGCCGACTGCTTCGGTGTTTTCACCTGCTGTTCTCAATAACGTGTGATTTCTTGTGCACGACGCTCATTTTCTCAACTTCTGGCGCACTGTAGGGAGGAAGAGGACGACACTGAAAGCGGCGAGGCAGAGACGTCTGAAGAGGAGGAGGAGGAGGAGGAGGATGAAGACGACGCCAAAGATGAGATAAAAGAGAAGGAGAATGTTGAAGATGACAGAAGTGAAAAGGATGAGTCGTGAAGAAATGCAAACACGTATTTGGGCGTGTCTCAAAACGCTAGGGTTTGAGCAAAGCGGTTTTTAGATTCATTTTATCAGAAAAATAATAATAATAATAATAATAAGGATCAGGATGGTGTAGGTGATAATAGAAGTTGCTCTTGTTCAGCCTAATGTGTAAGTCCGATACATAAATTAACCCGGAGACACAAAAAAGTGAAGTCAAGAAAATGTGATGGACATCTACAGAATTGAAGTGGAAATTCCTGCCATTTTTTGACCGTGTTTATTTATAATATGTCTCTGTCTCTCGCACACAAGTTGCAGTTAGAAGTCGCTCATCCTTACCGAAATCCTGACATGGATTGAACGTGTAATGACGTAATTTAGCATCTTTCACTAAACAGATATTCGGTATTTGGACACTTCTCTCATCATCACACTGTGTTTAGGAAGGAAGAATTGTTAGTCACGGATGTGTTCATCCAGTCTGTGGTTCAATCCCAGAAGAATGAAGCTCATACTGGTGTTACTCTTATACTAAGAGCTTGTACTGTAATGTAATCATCTTTCTTTCTTAATAAAAAAAAATAATAACTGTGTTTGTGTGCAATCACCCCATTGTTGGTTATTTTCCCATAACAGCATGTTATAAAATCATCATCATCAGTGATGGAAACAGGGGTCACTGGATGTTTCAGGTCTGTAATCATCAGACACCCTTTCCCACGTGACCTGTGGCTGGGTGATCAGTTCCTGGCCTGTGTCTTAGTGGCTTTTGTGAACTACGGATCATCCGTCCTGATACAGAGTCATCATGAAGTCCTCTCAGCAGCCTCTGTGATGTTCCTCATGGTTGGCTTTATTCGCTGTCCTGAGATGTAAAGGTGTAAAGAGACTGGCCAGCGAAGCCTTTACAGCCCACTTCAGTGGGCCTGCGTTGACCCTGACATCCATTTCTTCAGCACTGGTCGACCAGCTCCTCATAGTTTTCCTTCTGTCTTTCATTGGCCTCTTTCATTCTGTCTTCCCAGTGGACAGTCAGTTCCGGTAGGATTGCTTTTTTTTAAAAATTTATTTAATTTTTTAAAGTGTTTATGTCAGGACTGTTTCCGCATCTCAATTTGCCTACTATCCGTCCTAGATACTATCCGAGATGAGAATTACTGAGTCCCAGATCGTAGTACGTTGAAATGAGTATCCCAAAGGTTCCCGGATCGTCTACTACTTCCGGTGGATTTCCGAAGTGTGGATCCGCGGACACTTTTTCAGCTAACGTTGCCCACGTCTCCTTGCGTGAGGGACGAGGAATTTTGTGACGGTTCACTTTTTGACGCATTTTAGAGCGGTAAATGAGCCGTGCAAAAATAAACAGAGGTAGATAAAATAATATAGTATAAGTTATGTAAGGAATAGTGAAAGAAGAAAAGCTGAAATGCAACAAGGAGTTTGTTTACGGCGAGCGTTCTCTTCCATCACGTGACGCGTTAGTATGTCCCAGTACTTTTATTAAACATACTCTTACTAAACGCTCAAAAGTACGTACCTTTCATTCACAAAAAGAGTACATACTTTTAGTGCACAGTATAAGTAGTATCAGTATAAGAGACGCAGCACATGTCTGGCCTGAGTGCGGTGTATGTGACGGTTTCTAGAAACCTCCATCGCAGACACCATTAATAAGACAAAAAGACTTTCCTGTCTTTTATAGACTGGTATAAAGTGCTGACACCGGACACTCCTTCAAAAAAAAAATGTTCGGTAAACGTCTCCTTACAGGAAAAAAATGAGTCACCACATCAACAATTACACATGTTTTTTCATAATGTACTAGAACGTGCGCATTGATATAAACCTTACAGCCGGAACTACTTTCCAAAAATTTAATCAACACGTTCGGACCCATCAGAATTGAGAATTCAACAGCGCTGTTTAATATGCGCTCAGCTGGGTTTTTTTTTTTTTTTGACTTCCGGTAGAGGGCGCGCGCGAGCTCACCGCGTCCGCACCTCCGTGACTGCGGTAACGTTGTTGTGGAATGACGTCACGGCGGTGAAATGCAGGCGCAGCGGCGGCCATGACTGCGGGCTCTGTGATTATTTAATCCGGATTAAATACTGGCGGAAAACGTCCATGGCAAGAGCCACTAGTCAGATGGTGAGTATCAGGGCTGTGTCCCCGGCGCTGGCTCGAAGCCGCCGGTCCGCGCGACACGCACCGCGCCCGCTGGACAACATTTCTCCTGCGTGGCCTTCGGTTTAACCGCGGCCGCGGCTAGGCAGCTAGTCTGCTTTGGGCTCACCTTGTCCGGTTTGTTATTTTATTCCGCACCCGTATTCCGATTGTTCCGGTTTTCAGCCCCGTGATTGGTCGGCTCGAGACACTTTTCGTGCTTGTCGACCAATCAGCGGGCAGCTCGTGCGTACGAACTTCTGAGGCAGGAGGCGTGGTTTGGGGAAATACGGGTGCGAAATGAAAAGTGTTGTAAAATACTAGCTAACATCTTTAGCATAATAGTTAGCCGTGTTGTTATAGGGGCAGTGTTGTCGTTTTACCTACTATTTACGCCTTATATTAGTTATATGTTATTTAACATCATTTTAAAAATTATTTGCCTAGCTGTCAAGCATTTTATATTTTATCCAGGGGGATATATTTGGCACGTCTTAGCTCCCTAGCTAGGATGCTAATTGCGGCAGCTAGCTGGCTAGCTCGGCTAATTTCTGTTATATCTAATGATGATGTAAATATATTGAACATGTAGTAATAACTCTCAGATCTTTTTGTGTCTGCTATGTTGGTTATCTAACGTTTATTTCGAGTCGGACTTCACGAGCAGAGTTAACGCCTTAACCCGGGCTCTATGCTAGCTGGAGTAGCTAAGCTTAATTGACTTCACACACACACACACACAAAAACAAAAAAAACAAAACAAAAACAGATTAAACTTCAAACGTCGTAATTTCGCTCTTTTCAGTTTTATGACGTCAGTGAAAAGGAAGGCAAACCTTCCGTGGTAGTTAGTTAGTTGTCTAGCTGTGGTGTTGGAGTTAGCGAGGCCTCTGGCTAATGAGTGGACTTTTGACTTAAAGTGCATATCATTCACTGCCGCTCTGTGTGTCCGTGTCAATAACATCGTGATTTAGCGAAACACAGGCCTTTTTTTTTGGTATGTGTCTCGTATTCGCCTGCTATGCTTAGCATAATACCTTTTTATAAAAATAAAAAAAGAAAAGAGAGCGAGAGAGGAGAAGAGGACGAGTGTTTTCGACGTTCGACCTTCCGAGTCGGAATCGTAAGGATCCGACAAAAGGTGTTTGGGAATCGTGAACGCCCCACCCCCACACACTGAGGTCCCCATAAACCCTGAATCAACCCCACAGCATTGTGTTTCAGTGTTTTAACGCCAGCCTTCACCTCAGAAGAACATTTTACACACCTTTACAAACTATTTACACAAGGATTACAATAAACACACCGTGCGTGTCATATCATATGTGACGGTATTTCTTGATAAGGAATAAAACACTTTTGAGACGTGAAGTTATTGGGACAAATAATCAGCCGACGATGTGGTGTGATGCTGAAGGCGATTTATTTTTCAAATAACAGCAGGTCTGGAAGTGTTTTGTTCCTCTTATACCACAGCGGTTTGCTATTCGAGAAACGTCCACAAAACAGAATTCCCGTCATCGTTTACGTTGTATCCGCCACAGATGGATGTTCCACACCATGTGTCCACTGATGCTTTAGAAAGTCTGCTCCTTTACTTCTTTGTTGCTCCTGTTTCCCACTTGCGAAGTCATCGTTACAAAACCCAATGATTCATCGCTAGCCTCGTCTACTGTGGTGTCCTCTTAACGTTCACTGACTACTGAAAGTTGTGTTTATAAAAGGAAGAACTACTTTCCCTCAACCATCAAAACCTTCGTTAAAACAGTCCAGACAGGATTTCGCCGAGTCATTTTGTGATTATTGTGAAAATTGCTGCGGCTTTTTTTTTTCAAAATTTGCTATGCAATTTGCAGAGTTTTTTTTTTTTTTGTGGAAAACTACTTGAATTGGCGAAATTGCAATTGCACAAAATAGTTTTGCACGGTCTTTCGCAGTGATGTTTGTTGGTAAACGAGACCTTTTAGCTGTACTCATGTTCAACGCACTCATTATAAAATCTAAAAAAAAAACTCATTATACAATCTAAACACTGATGAATACTATTTGTACTCAGTGACGATTTGTTATGAAAGGAAATAAAAAAAATTTGGCTGAATGCGTGTCGTGATGACGTCACGTAACGCGTCTTGGCCCAAATCTGCGGAAAATCGGCTGCAATTTTGAGAAATTGCAAACTCCTCAGCGTATTGGAGTTTCCTTGATTTCGTGTTAATTTCTGCGATCGCAACAATCCTGGAGGATTTTCCTGGAGGGAAAGATAAAACGGTAAAGGGCGTTAACAAGTCAGAAACTCTGGTATTAAATAGTTACACCGTTAAATGTCATGCTTTATACCACAGCACTGATGGATTCTGGATTCTGATTGGTCGGAAGGTGGTGTTGAGTTTTCCCTCAACCTTAAACAAACGGATAAGAAGTATGACGTCATTATTTGATGAATAAATAATTGTAGCCGTTGGTATTTTGCTGTGGTATAAGAGGAATAAAACACTGCTGTTATGGGGGAAATAATTAACTTTGTGGTGGTAACAGTAACTCTATAACGCTTTGTTGATTGTTTATAACCACGCCTCCAAGTGTGTTGTTGATCTGTCAGTAGTCTGCTTTATTTTTAGCTTAACTCGTACGTCTCATCTGATCTCGGCTTGGCTCAGACGGCTGTGCAAGAATGGAAATCAGATTAATCACGGGTACTCGTGCAGCGGAAATGGTGACAGCGTAATCCGGTCCTCTTCTAGATGATACAGATTATTTATCAAACACTCGGATTGTTGACACTCCACTCTGTCTCTCTTGTTTGTTTGTTTGTGTAGTATGATGTTGTACCCCTCCACTCCTCTGGTCTCTGCCCGTGTCCATCCATGGTAAGAGGTCAGCAGGAAGCACCCCATCGCCACGGCAACAGCATGGAGGGCCAGGCCCCGCCCCCTCAGCCGACTCAGCCACGCAAGAAGAGACCCGAGGATTTCAAATTCGGCAAAATCCTGGGAGAGGGCTCCTTCTCTACGGTACGTCCAAACACATTCGGCTTAAAAATGCCCTGCAGATGTTTGGATCAGCCTCCAGTCCTTGTTTTCTTACTACTTACAGAGTTCCATATATGGACTCAAAGACGTGCCCACGTTCTAAATACTCAGAATTGAGGAAACATGATAGCCATGTACTCCTTTATCAGCACTTCAGTGTGTGTGCGTGCGTGCGTGTGCGTGCGCGTGCGTGCGGGGGGGGGGTCATAGAAATGTCAAAGGGAAGTGATTTTCAAATTTCAGCTCTTACTGCAGTTGAGCAAAACTGATGCAACTGATGGATTTAACTTAAAACATCACTTGTAGATGTTACACATCAAATTCTTCTTACGAGTTTGGGAAAGACTTTAGTAACTTGTGTGAGTTTAAATTTGTCAGAAGAGACCGTCATTAGTCATTTTTAGATTCTGTTTTCATAAAAATGTGTATATATGTGCACAATGCGGATGATGATAAATCATCATAATCTATTAGAGGTCGAGGGATAGTGGATTTTACCGATAACTGAGTTGGGCGACACCTGCCGATAACCAATTAATCAACCCATAGTTTTAAAAATTGATCTTGAATGAAAATATAACACTCAAAGTAAAATACTGCTGAACTTTTACAAAAATAAACGGTACAGATTGTACCATGAAAATATCCTGTACTTTTTAAAATGAAATAAATATATAAATATTTATATATATATATATATATATATATATATATATATATATATATATATATATATATATATATATATATATACACATTAAAGTAAATAAAAGATTTACATCCAAACTGAACCAAAAAAGTAAGACTCCAAATATCAAATAAAAATAGAGACATCCAAAATGAATCAAAAAAACACTTCAAATAACACAACAAAATTTGTCAGCGATGGTTTTTATTTCGCCTCTAGAGGCCGCTTTCGTACTGTATAATGACAGCGGACTCTTCTCAGCCGCCCCTGCAACGGACACGACCGGGAAAAACTATCGGTGTGGATTTTATGCCCATAACCACTAGCTATCGGTGCTGATTAATCTGCAAAACCGATCAATCGGTCGACCTCTACACTCTATCATTGTATTTAATTTTCTGTTCTGGTATGAAAGTTCTAAAATAACTATAAATAACTCAGTCCTCTGTCCTGAAGACTCTCCTGTGGTGGAAAAAAGCGCTGGAACTGTAGGCTACTTCAGTAAATTTAAAATGAAAGTATTGTAGCGCAACGTTTTGATCCGATTATTATATTATTGTTACTATGGGGAAATAATAACACATTAGAACGAGCACATTAATAGAAACCTGTGCCTTGTGAGAGCCATCCTGTTATCGAAAAATTAACATCTTCTGACCAATCAGAATCGAGAATTCAACAGCACTGCGCATGTGATGGTGGTAGGATCACTTTAATGACTTTTTTTAAAGGCGTTACTTCTGCGTATTGAGGCTTTGCTTGTTGCAAAATTCTGTTTGATTTAAAAAATATATATTTTAAAAAACGCAAACACACACACACATATACACACACACACACATGCCCACTCTTAGAAATCACCTGCTCTCCTCTTGTACTCCACCCCGCCCACATACCTACCCACTCATTCTCACTGCCTCATTATGCGATAATGAAAAGCTCTTCTGTTTTCTCCCATAACAACATCTTTGATGCTAATGGTGTACGTGTGTGTGTGTGTGTGTTGGGGGGGGGGGGATGGATGGATGGATGGATGGATAAATAGATGGAGGGAATTAAAACAGACAGCGAGTCTGGATAAAGGACTGGAACAGGCTTTTAATTTTGTGTTTGTCATCTTTCTGTGTCGTAGGTTGTCCTGGCGAAAGAACACTCAACGGGGAAGGAATATGCAAGTAAGGAAGTCTCACATGTTCCCAGTGTCATTATATTAGCTTACAGTTAGCTACCAAAATACAAGAACAACTGGCGAACCATCAGTCAACCGAACAACGTGGGTGCACGAAGTACTGAAACTTTTGGTACCAGAGAATTGGCACTGTTTTTTTCCCCCTCATATCTGCAGCAAGAAATGTTCCAGTTATACGGTGTTAGGAAAAAATAGTCCTAAACAGATAGTGTACCTTTCGTTGTCGCTAGGGTAGTAACCTCATCTTTTGTTCGTTTAAAGGAGCATTAGGTAAGTTTCGCTCACAATTTGTCAAGATTAGGGCTCTAACGATTAAGAAGGTAGGGTAGAATAAGATTTGAATGATTTTTTTTGTTACTCCTTGAGCTACAATGGTTCCATTAGGGTTAGCATAGGACGACGTGCAACGTCCAGGAAGAACGCAGCTAATTCTGCGTCCAGCTTCATCCCTTTCACCGGTATTAAATTACTCCATTTTGGAAAAGCGCTGCCTCACAGGAGAATTATCTGGCTGCACTTGGTGCTTGCAGATTTCAAACTGATATGGACAGAGTGAAGGCATGTTGGGGAGTCTGTCCAATCAGGTTTTCTGAGCCACGTAGAACACGGCTTGGACGAATTAAGGAATATAACTAGGTTTAAAATTTCCATGGTAAAAGTTACATACTAAAGGTACAAAGGTAACTTGAGGTTACCACCCCAGGGGCAAGGAAATGTACAGTTTAGTACATTTTTACCCCCTTCCAGATTGATACTGACCGGAACAAATTATATTTAGGGGTGTGGCTAACAGTCCTTCAGGCCCTGCCCTCAAGTGCCATTTTAACAGTAGCTTGATATCTATTATAAACAAAATCCCAGTGGAACTGTTTTCCCATTTTTCAGTACGTGCTTATAACATGGGTAGTCTAAATGCTGCAAAGACGACGGTGTGTAAGTGCACTCGTAAATATTAGCGCCCTTTGGAAACATAATGTCTAGTCATGCAGACCCAAGCCTTTGCCTGAGATGCGTAATATGCAGTCTGTGTGTGTGTGCAGTTAAGATCCTGGAGAAGCGCCACATCATGAAGGAGAACAAAGCGCAGTACGTGAAGAGGGAGAGGGATGTGATGTCCAACCTGGATCACCCATTTTTCGTCAAACTATACTTCACCTTCCAGGATGAGGAGAAGCTCTGTATCCTTGATAACACACACACACACACACCACTACCTACATGTTCACACTTTTCAGCTCAAGGGCTGAAATGATCCAGGCTTAATATCACTAACATTAGGTAACTCTGCATCATCATCTCAGTGATTTATTTTCTACAACAGCAGCACTGACAGTAGTTCCAGCTGCAAGGCAAATCAAATCCCAGGTTTATATTAATGCGCTCACTCTAATACGTTATTTCTATATAGTGAAAACTTGTGGTGGAAGTAACTTCACGTTGCGTTATTATATTTTCCTACAACTGCATGCCCCCCCAAGTGTTTTACCCCTTTATCGCATAAGGCACCCATGATATTGTCCATCACTAATATTAACTGAGGTACCTACAGTCCCCT
The DNA here is from genome assembly GCA_023630585.1 of Cranoglanis bouderius. Taxonomy (NCBI): domain Eukaryota; kingdom Metazoa; phylum Chordata; class Actinopteri; order Siluriformes; family Cranoglanididae; genus Cranoglanis; species Cranoglanis bouderius. The sequence continues at coordinate 6,580,608 of CM042544.1, forward strand.
CCGAAACTTTTGCATGTAGCTTGTGTCCTGAAACGTTTCCTGAGCACTAACCAGATTTCGGTCTGAGCTACGCTAAGAACGGCGAGTTGTTAAAGTACATCCGCAAGATCGGTTCCTTCGACGAGACCTGCACGCGGTTCTACTCGGCCGAGATTGTCTGCGCGCTCGAGTACCTGCACCAGAACGGCATCATCCACAGGTTGGACTCATGAGCCACGGTTGTAAAGCACGTTCAAAACACAAGGACACGCTTATCACACTAGATAGTTACATAACAATGAGGTGTTCATATAAATCACTGTTTTTTTGTTTGTTTTTTTGTCAGCTTGCTGACTGATGTTTGTGTGTGACACTCACCTGACGCGAGTGTGTGTGTGTGTGTGTGTGTGTGTGTGTGTGTGTGTGTGTGTATTCCTGCAGAGACCTGAAGCCAGAGAACATTTTACTCAGCGAAGACATGCACATTCAGATCACAGACTTCGGCACAGCCAAACAGCTTTCCTCTGACAGTAGGCAGGGTAAGACACACACACACACACACACACACACACACAGAGGTTAGTACTCAATAAAAACCTAAGCAAATAAGCTGTTAATCATGTTTAAAGGTCATTAAATTTAGCTTGGTTTGCATGCAGTGTAATAATCTGATTATTTTACCATCAGGTATATTTTTATTTATGAAATAAGGAGACGTCATGTTTTTAAAAAAAATTTTTATCCAGTTCTTGTTACATTCAGTGTTGTGGAACATCCACGAAATAAATTCTCACCACTTACAGGTTATAGCAATTGCGTTACCAAGGAAACCACAAAGACATTCCCGTGTCGGAAAACTTAAATCCGCAGCTTTACCGCTGACTGCTAGAATTCACGTTATTATTCACGTTATTTGTTCACAGCTCGAGCGAGTTCGTTTGTTGGTACGGCTCAGTACGTCTCCCCGGAGTTACTGACTGAAAAATCTGCCTGTAAGAGGTAAGTGCTTATTTACAATATGGTTTTGTAAATACGGTGCCTCTAATATTATTATTATTATTATTATTATTATTATTATTATTACACGACATTTTTGTTGACAGCTCACGTTATTTCTTCAGTTCGGATCTCTGGGCGTTAGGCTGCATTATTTACCAGCTGGTTGCCGGGCTACCACCATTCAGAGCGGGGTGAGTGTGTGCTTCCTGAATGCTAAACTTGGGCGCAATGTGTTTGACACTTTTTTTCAAATCAAACATCCGAACTAGCATAAGTTCACAGTATTCTGTACACTATTGTGAAACTATATTTTAGTATAAACAATGGACCGAACCTTGATTTGTTTAATTCCAGCCAGTTAAATTCAAAATAAAGGTCAATATGTGTCTCTCTGAAACACTGAATCTTTTTTTTTTTTTTGTTGTGTAGATTCAGCTCCATAGCTTTGGGACTGACTCTTGCTTTTTAGTCAGGGAATCAACCCTTTTAGGTTGACTGGGAGTCTCAAAAGTAAGAGTCAGTCTCAGAGCTTTGGAGATTGACTTCAAGCTCCATCGGTGCTTACGCTGTATAAGTTCATCATCCAGCTATTGGTTCACATCGAAGGAGCTTGGAGTCAATTCCCAAAAAAGGAGTTGATTCCCAAAAAAAAAACAAAAAAAAACGAGTCGACGTGGAAGCTTTGGGATCGACTCTTAGTTCTCTTTTTTGGAATCGATACCTTGTTTGTGATTGACTCAAACCCCAGACCAGAAGCAGGATGGTGAATTGATGTCTTTGAATTGAAATGTAGGTTAAGAAAACAAACTATACAAGGTTAATCCTACAAGCTCACTGATTTAAATTCGAATCGTTTCGCTACTTTTCGAGTGAAGTGACGTGGCGTGAGCCACAGCGAGATTCAGAGTATAGACCAAATAAACAGTGATGAAATTCGTCTCTGGCTGTTTTTTATTATTGCTTATTTTTTTAAATTAAATGTTGGAGCCCTACAACCAAGCCAGATAACTAAAAGATAGATCCAAAGATTGGACTGTCTGGTACGTTTATTAATGACTTATGTTGTGGTTGTGTCAGAACGCGCTCTATAAAATCTCATGTTAAAGAAAACTAGTAGATAGATAAGCTTTACTGACTGAAATTCTTGGCAGGTTCCAAGATTTTGGCTGATTCCACTGAAACAAGCATAATTGAATCTTTTACAGAAACGAGTATCTTATATTCCAGAAGATTATTAAATTAGAGTACGAGTTTCCTGAGAAATTCTTCCCCAAAGCCAAGAATCTAGTGGAACAACTTCTGGTGAGTTCTTCTGGGTTTATTTTATTTTATGTATTTGTTTTTGTTTGTTTGTTTGTTTGTTTTTTCGCCACACAAAGAACCTTGAACCTTGAAAAGCAACCAAGGACGTACTGCATCGTAGCATCATTAATGCCAAGCAACACTGAGAAATCTGCAAGAAACAAAACATTTTTTTTTTAATTAATATGGGAATTGTTCATGCAGGAACATGTCACTTACCATCTGTGCGAATTCATTCACCATCTGTGCGAAGGCTCAAAGCTGAAATATTTGTACTTTACTTGATACTGACTCTCTTACACTATTTTTTTTTTTTAAATTTTTTAACATGACAGTTTTTGGATCCTTGCAAGCGGCTTGGCTGTGAGGAAATGGGCGGATACGAGCCGCTGAAATCCCACCCTTTCTTTGAGACGATCAGCTGGGATGACTTGCACCTGCAGACTCCGCCCAAGCTTACGCCCTACCTGCCCGCCATGTCTGAGGATGATGAGGACTGCTACGGGAATGTAATTCAAACAAACACACACACACACAACAAAAACATTACCGGAGTCACCAGACCAATGTCTATTGTCTGTCTCTCTCTCTCAGTACGACGACCTCTTAAGCCAATTCAGCAGCATGCAGGTGGCGCAGCCCGGCCCTTCGCCCTCGTTGTCCGAACCGTCAGAAAGTCCACTTCCTGTCTGTAACCCCGCCCCCAGCGTGGATCAGTTCATACACGTTCATGAGCTGGATAGCAACAGCATGGAGCTAGACCTGCAGTTCAGCGAAGAGGAGAAGCGCCTCCTGCTGGACAAGCAAAGCGCCGCAAACCCATGGTATACACACACACACATGCACACACACACAGACATCAAACATGCAAGCACACATACTGTGTAATTTGTCTGTGTATACACTATAAATATTTTAGAGAATCCTCACGTGTGTTTGTGTGTGTGTGTGTGATTTGCAGGCACCAGTTTGTGGAGAATAACCTTATCCTGAAGATGGGGCCAGTCGACAAGCGTAAGGTGAGTCCCAAACCTGCTTTTGTGATGTAAAGAGGTGTATAGTGGTAATGTAGTGTGTCTGAATTGGTGATTAGTGATGGTGTAACCTTGTGTGTGTGTGTGTGTGTGTGTAGGGTCTGTTTGCCCGGCGCAGGCAGCTGCTCCTGACTGAAGGTCCTCACCTGTACTATGTTGACCCGGTGAATAAGGTGCTGAAGGGGGAGATCCCCTGGTCACCGGAGCTGCGGCCAGAAGCCAAGAACTTTAAAACCTTCTTCGTTCACACAGTGAGAACACACACACACACATACACTTTTTGTCTCTCTCTCTCTCTCATTTCTTTTTCTGTTTCTTTTTCTCTCTTTGTTTTTTTGTTTCTTTCTCCCCTTCTATCTCTCTCTTCCCTTTCTTTCTGTCTCTCTATCTGTCTGACTCTCATTTTTCTTTCTATATCTTTTTCTCTCTTTCTCTCATTCCATCTTTATTTCTTATTCTCTTTCATCCTATCTCTTTCTCTTTCTTACTCTCCCTCCCTCTCTCTGTCTACTTAATCTCTGTTCTTTGCTTCTTTCATTCTTTCTTCTGTAATCCAGAACTGCATTATAATGTATTTCCCATAATGCACTTTGTCATCTAAAGACCACAAATTATTGGGGAACATTTAGTTCTTAAAGCAGTTCAGAGAGTCCATACTTCATCATTATTATCATTATTATTATCTCGTCTTTTTAGGTGTGTAGATTGTAACCCTAACCCTGTTTCTCAGCGTCTTGCGCTCATCATGACTTTAAAAATGTTTCAGCCGAACCGGACCTACTACCTGATGGACCCGAGTGGCAACGCTGACAAATGGTGCAAGAAGATCCAAGAAGTGTGGAGGAAGATCTACCACAAACACCAGAACCCCAGCGTATAGGAGCTTTTTCCCCTACGGCCACGCCCCCTAAACCCACCCCCCAGCACCCCTTCGACCAATCACAGAACAGGCACACCTCCGCTGCTCTCTCACTGTCGCTCTCTATCTGTCTCTTTTCTCTCTGGATCTTATCGCAGGAGGTGTGTCCTGTCTGTCTGTCTGTCTGATTGGTCTGCATATAGAGTTAAGGCGGGTCCTTTGCCCTGATTGGCCACAGTAGCTGGTCTAGCTGATCTGATTGGAGGATGTGGTGGTTTTGTGTTTTTTTTCTTCTCCCAAAATCCAAAAAAAAAAAAAAAAAAGACAGGAAACCATTGCAATCATCATCTCTGCAGAACTATGGGTAATGTAGTTCTCCTGAGGGTAATCCATCACCTCCCCCTCTTCTCACAAGGCCCTGAGCCAATAGCGCGACTGATTTTCAGTTCTTATTTTTGTTTCTTTTTTTGTTTTTGTTTTTTCTCTTCAAATCGTCTGCAATGGGATATTGACTGTGTGTGTGTTCTTAAGTGGAGACATGAGCGTGTGTGTGGATATGATTGGATGCCTGAGAGTGTGTATGTGAGCACATGTGGTTCCTTCTTTAACTTGGGCGTTTTTAACAGGAAGGAGATGAACTTGTGTGAGAGTATGAGTGTGTGTGTGTGTGTGTATGTATGTATGTGTGTGTCTCCTCTTCCTGGTTGGTAACTGATGACTGTGATGTATAGTTGATGTAATATTGAACTTGGAGGCGAGTGCGGCGAGGCGACTCTTGGATCCGGGTTTTGTATTTTTATTCTTGTATAAGGTTATTTGGGCTCTTCTCCGTTCGGGGGCCCAGCTACTCTGTGTTATTTAAATTCTAATATATGAGAATCATATTTGGATTGAAGTCACGTTCGAGGGCCTTGCTGTGTATGTTTTTTGAAATGTAAAGCCTTTGAATGTGAAGAATTATTGTAAACTATGATATTTTACAGCTTTTGTTGTTTTTTTTTTTTTTGTTCATTCTTTTGTTTGTTTGTTTTCTTCTTACTATATCATAAACATTTTCTATTTGCTCAGTGATCGACTCATGTTCTGATAATTTAAAGCCTTTGCCATTCACCTTCACAGGCCCAGCCCACGTGTGAGGGCGGGTGTGTGTGCTCGTGCGTTGAGTGTGAGAGAGAGAGATGGTGTGTGTGAGCACGTGTGGGCCGAGCCTGCGTTTGCGTTTGGCGCTGTGTGTATTTTTCCTCGTCCAGCTCTTGAGCTCGACGCCACCTAGAACTGAAATAAAGCATGTAGGGGTTTAGGCCGAAAGAAACGTCGCCTCCTGTCTTTTTTCCCCCCCCCCCAAGTAAGAGTTTAAGGTCTGTCCTGTCTCATAATAATCACAGGACTCTACTTGAAATTTTACATAATACATAATCACTGACCTCACTGCTAGTAGTTCATTCTCATGGTTCGAAGTTTTCCCATCAAAACAGGTCCTGTTTCTAAGCTTGATCTTGAATATTTTGCTCGTTTTCAGACCTGAAAAAAAAAAATCCAGAAAAAAAAGTTGGATGTTATGGATATGGATGATATCAGAAACACCCAACACCATGTTTCTTCACTAATGCAGCCTCCTCAGTAATGTCTGGTATTTTTATAAAAGGGAATGGAAACTCAACAAAAATCTTTTTCTTTTTTTAATTTTCCATGACAATTTTCCCATTTCCCATGTGCATACGCACTAGTGTTGCCAGATTGAGAATAATCCACCCATTCAGCACACACTGGATCTTTAGCTTTCTATCGTCATATCCAGTCAGGGGTCTCATTTATCAATGTATGCGTAGAACAAGTTCTAAGTATGTGCGTTAAAAAGAAATGCCGGGGCGCACGTGAAATTTGGTATTTCTCACGCACAGCTGTACTAAACAGACGCTGACAAATCCCACACATTCTGAATGGACGTGCTTGTGCATGGCCATGCTCATTTGCATAGAGAAACTCCCCCGAAATGCCATATATGGTAAACAACTTAAACAATCCCTTTAAAAAGCCTAGTAGTCTGCTCAAGGTGCTGCTTGTTACGGACGTAGTGGAGCAAAGATTATGTTTCACAAAGTAGAGCAGAACAACAAAATTTTATTTGCACTTTTACCAGTAGTTTAGTAAATGGATATGATTTTTGTTGACGGAGATGAAATGTGTTGCAGTGTGAGAGACGTGAATGAAGGTAAGACGTGTCGTTATTCGAGTCGTATTTTCTTTGGGAAAGACTAGACCCGTCTAAAATTTTATGTGTAATGTGCCCGTGGCTAAAAGCCCGACAGCCCACTGTACAATTTTTACTCATCACATTTGTATATAACATATTTAAGTTTGATTTACATGTTATGTGCTGGTTATTCTTACACGTTTTAGTTTTCATCCTAATGTTGATATACGCTGAGTGGTCAAATATGACCGGATAATATGAAACCACATTTCTGTGCGTCAAACGGGAAATGGGAAGTAACTGTAGTTGTGAATGGGGGAACTGAAGAAACGTCGGACCACACGTGCCATAGGATCGGTGCGAGTAATCGTTCCATTTTCAGCTTCGGACCAAAGGTGAATAAAATTTACTCTGCACGAAAGCCAATTCACTGAAAGGGAAAGGACACTGGACGTGAACGACCCACATTTGCTTCTTGTAGCGCTTTACTTTCACTTCGTGGCATGAATGACCAATACAAATTTTATCAGTTATGCTGTTAGTGTAGTCTCTGTATTACTTTCACTGTTACAAGTTGTAATGTTAAATATAAAGAAGTGGGCCCTTTAAACCACTCGACGAGTCGGACCTCACTGCCAGACCTGGTGTCTTCAGAGAAAAGAGCTTGCTTACTTAATCCTTCACTGACACACAAAGATGAGTGCTCAGAAAGACAAGACAAGTCCTGAAGTGTGAATCTCATAGTAAGACACACTTACGTATCTACCCACTGAGTCACAAGAGCAGACAAGAGCTACCTATATGAGTCATGGTTGAGGAGGTTGTAGGATGTCAGATATAGTCTGTCCATATGTAGGATAAACAGACTGCTCTTGGTGTAGCTCCATGGCTTTGTGGTAAAGTGCTCACCTCCTGTTGCTGAGATCAATGGTTCAACTCTCATTGTCTTCTGTTTTCCCCACAACTATCAGGCTTATGCTAATGTGGGTTAATTCTTTATTATCTTAGCAAGAAATGTGTGTATTGCAAGAAAAACAATGCTGTAGTAATTACATTGACTACTGAAATGTAGTAATGTAGTAAAGGTGCATCTCAAAAAATTAGAATAGTCTAGATTCATTACACATAAAGTGAAATATTTCAAGCCTTTTTTGTTCTTTATTCTAAAAATATCAGAATAAAGAATTTATAATACAGCAATGTGGACCTGAGAAGACTCTAATCAGCTAGTTAACTCAAAACACCTTTTTACTCAAAACACCGCTGCTCAGTGGTCCAAAGTACTCTTTTCAGATGAAAGTAAATTTTGCATTTCATTTGGAAATCAAGGTCCCAGAGTCTGGAGGAAGAGTGGAGAGGCACAGAATCCAAGCTGCTTGAAGTTTCCACAGTCAGTGATGATTTGGGGTGCCGTGTCATCTGCTGGTGTTGGTCCACTGTGTTTTCTCAAGTCGAGAGTCAATGCAGCGTCTACCAGGAGATTTTAGAGCACTTCATGCTTCTATCAAGCTTTATGGAGATGCTGATTTCCTTTTCCAGCAGGACTTGGCACCTGCCCACAGTGCCAAAACTACTAGTAACTGGTTTGCCGACCATGGTATTACTGTCCTTGATTGGCCAGCCAACTCGCCTGACCTGAATTCTGTCAAGAGGAAGATGAGAGACACCAGACCCAACAATACAGACGAGCTGAAGGCCGCTATCAAAGCAACCTGGGCTTCCATAACACCTCAGCAGTGCCACAGGCTGATTGATTGCCTCCATGCCACGCTGCATTGATGCAGTAATTCATGCAAAAGGACCAAGTATTGAGTGCAGAAATTAACATACAAAAAAGGCTTAAAATATATATATATATATATATATATATGAGAAGAGCAGCATAAGTAAATAGTGATAGTGTGTATATAAAAAGGGTATATAATATGCAGCAAGTGTGTATAAATAAATAAAAAGAGAAAATATATATATATATATAAAATGGCCCAGAGCAGCATAACCCCTCCTTTCACCTCTCCAGGAGCCCCAGGTGGGACATACTGGCTTTCACTCACTTTGCCAGATTTAGTGCCCCACCAGGTTCCAGCACCTTTAGCTCGCCTGCAGGCGGTCTCGATCTTGTGTGGTACTGCACCACAGAGGGACTCACCCTTAGGCATCTGAACCACCAGTACCTTCTGACATACTATCACTTTTTAAGGAGGTTTATCTTTTACTTTACATCACCTACACGCTTATAAAGGAAAAACATTTACTTGCCAGCTGAACCAAGGTTTGAACCCTGATCACAAGAAGGCAATAATCTATTTACTTATCCACTGAGCCACCTGTGCCTTCCAACAGCCTGTGCCTTCCAACAGCCTGTGCCTTCCAACAGCCTGTGCCTTCCAACAGCCTGTGCCTTCCAACAGCCTGTGCCTTTCTTGGGGGGTTTATCTTTTACTTATAAGCATGTGAAGCAATGAAAAAGTCTATACTGTAGGTACTTGAGCCAAGGCTTGAACCCTGAGCATCAGTGCAAGAAACACACCTACCTGCTTACTGAGCCACCATGATGCGGCTTGAGTAATACTTATTCTTCACTTGCACCTGCAGAACTGTGTTAAAAATTTTTTTTAAAATCCTGTAGGTAACTTGACTGTAAGCTTTACTGGTTTGAGGTTGGCTTCTGTGCAACATGATGGTGTAGTGGATAAGGTTGTTGTCACATAGTATCAATATCGCTGGTTTGGTCCTGAGCTCAGAAACATGTTGGTGGATGCAAGTCCCTACAATCAATAAAACATTCACCAAAAATATTATGCAAGTGTCAAATCTAACACTTTACATGCTATTTATTTATTTTCTAGTGCGGTTACATTATTAAACTGTTTTTTTTTGTTTTTGTTTTTTTAAGTCAAAGCGAGTCATTGATATACACATTTTAATTGAATTGAATGTGATATTTTAAATATTAAAGATGTTTTCTAATATAGTTTAGATTTGGTGTGTACTTTATATCTTGGATTTTAAACTGTGATGGGACAACAACAAAAAAAAAACCCCACAGCTCAAACACCACTTTAGTATTTTAGTCTGTCCAGCTCCCTCACCTCCTCACCTGCAGTCCCTCCAGGATTTTTGCGACCATAGAGATGAATGCAAAATCAGGGAAACTCCGCAATATTCTGAGGAGCTTGCAATTTTTCAAAATTACCGCAGATTTTCTGCAGATCTGGGCCAAGACGCGTCATGTGACGTCATCACAACACGCATTCACCCAAAGCCCTCTTCAATTCACGTGTCGAACATGGGTACAGCTAAAAGGTCTCATTTACCAACAAACATCACTGCGAAAGGCCGTGCAAAACTATTTCATGCAATTGGGGGATTTCGCCAATTCAAGTAGTTTTCCGCAAAAAAAGCACAAAGAACTCCGCAAATTGCATCGCAAAATTTTGAAAAAAGCCGCAGCAAAATCAAGCAATTTGGGCCGCAACAATCTAAAAAAAAACGCCATGGAATCCTGTACACTCTGCTCAAATAAGTTTCCAAAGCAGTCAAAGGCATCTTACTCATCACCTCATAGATCGCTAAACTGAGCGCAACTCAGTTGTATAGCTGTGTTGCATTTGAGCCCATCGTTTGCACCAAGATCTCCACTGCTTTCTCGTTAATATGACATTAAATGACATGCTGGAAAATGATGACTGAAAAAAACAAACAAACAAACAGAGAAACCGGACGGTTATCCCACCACTAACACCACTGTAACTGCCCCAGCAATAACAAGGTCCCCCTTTGATGTCAGCATAACACACAACTACTCACATAAATAACAAGAATAACATCAGCAACCCACAAATTAGCACCAGAGTTACTAATCATATCACAAACAGTTCAACATGTTTCAGAGTGGACTTCTCCTTTAACAGTGCGCACTCGAGTGAGGGATTCTGTCCGATCTGGCAACATCTCACTTCCAGACGATAAACTGTGTGTGTTAGTGATTTCACTCGCTGTAGTGTGGAGATCCGCGCACGAGCCGCAGCGGCCATGCGATCATCTTAAACACTATATATAACTTGCACTATTACAAGGTTTTAGTACAACCGGAAACAGCTGCTGAGCACTGCCAGGAGAGTTCTTCCTGAACTCCTAAATGTAATATAGGTCGGATTAGATCGGCCGGTCCGGTTTGCGCGCTCTGGGGAGACACTGAGAGAGACAGGCAGATGGAAGCGCACGAGCGCGACACCGCCGCGGCTCCGGGTCCGTCCGCGTGCAAGCTCACCACCGGCTCGTCCCGGTGGGTCCGGCTCAACGTGGGGGGCACCTACTTTCTCACAACCACGCAAACTCTGTGCCGGGAGCCCAAGTCTTTCCTGTACCGGCTGTGCCAGGAGGATCCCGAGCTCCACTCTGACAAGGTAAATTTTGAATGTGCAAAACACGTCAATAGACCAAAAAAACACAACAAAACAACAATACTAAAATAAAACATCAAAATAAAAAAAAAATAAAAAAAACACAACAGCAAATGTAGAAACAGAACGACAAAACCAAAAACACGACAATACATTTAGAAAGATTAACCCCAAAGCATGACAGTGAAATTCAGAAATACAACACAAAAAAACAACATGAAATATTTTTTTAAAAACACAACAACGAAACCAATAATACAACACATTTCAGAAATATGACAACAGATTCAGAAACACAACATACACATGACCAAAAAACACGGAAAGATGACAAAGTGGAAAATGCAACAGCAAAAAACAAGAAGTATACATTCTGAAACCCAACAACAAAACCAAAACCACAACTTCAGAAATACAACACCACAAACACAAATTCAGAAACACGCAACAAAACCAAAAACCAAAATCAAACAAAAAATTAAGAAAAACAACAACCGAACCAAGAAACACATCAAGAAAACCAAAAACATGACAACAAACATAAAAACACGACAACAAAACTAACAATAAAACAGCAGATTCAGAAACAAAACAGCATGAGATCGAATTGGAAAGGGGCGGCCGTCATTGAACGCCACATTTTAATGATGTTTGGTAATTTGGGAGATATTTTCTGGCTGGTTTTGGCGTTTAGTTTCATCCCCCATGACATGTTGAAAAAAAAGGATTATTTGTAGCATACCTTTTCATGGCATCAATAAATCAAACTTCAAGAGTAACAAGACTTGGAAAAAAAAAATCTCCAAATTCATCAGACATATATATTCTAATATTTTATGTATTATTAGTGAGTAAAATTGACTATATATTAAGATGTTGGTCTAAATAAAATTCTACAATTCATCTCTTTATGCAATAACAATAACACGGTTTTTACAAATCTTCATAGCGAAGCTTTTCTAAAACTCTGTATGAACAGATTAAGTAATAATCACAGTAGAATATAAAGTAAAAGTCTACGTTATTCCCCTGCTTCTTAAGATATTTAATAAAAATGCACATAAATTTAATGCACATAAAATATGTCAGCGCATCATTAAAACATAGTCGTGGAGTGATTCTTGCATTCATTATATTGTTTTCCTGTTTACGTTTATTGTAGTTTAAGAGAAACTTGAACCAAATTGTGAAAATGATTCATTAATAAACCTACGTACACGATTTGAACTAACTTCATATTTGTTACAGTAGCATATCATGTGTATACAAGCATAATAAATGTGTAACATATTAGTCATGACAATTTTATAACTAGCTAACGCATATGTAATTTTTCCTACCTCAGTACCTTTTGATTTTGACCACACCCACTTGTATGATTTCACATAAAATAAGTCAAGTAACTATACTACTTTAAATCATGTATGATTCCAGACTGAAGTTTTCTTTATTTTAAAAATTCTTACATAATTCAGTTATACACGTTTCAATCTATTGTATTTTTTGCAAAGTCATCACTCGGGTCTAAATCTATATATTAAGTTCAATAAACAGTGACATCATTCTTACCTGAAAGTCCCAAAGAACTCCCCATGAGAGCCTGTTATAAACACGACTAATAGGCCACCTTTTATTTTCTGCATGATTAAAAATGATTCAGTCGGGCATGAAGAGAGAGAGAGAGAGAGAGAGAGAGAGAGAGAGAAAGAGAGAGAGAATAGACAGCTGTAACATGCTGTAGAGATTAAAAACAAACTGATACAACAACAAAGTGTCGGGTTTTCGTCTAAATATTTTTATGCAAAAAAAAAAAAAAAAAAAAACTGGCGTAAAATTATTAGAAGGAAATGAAAACGAAAGTATTTTTAGAAACTGCTGATTTTCACTCAAAACTGTCTCTAGAGTTTACACAGAATGGTGTGAAAAATAAAAAACAATGAAGTGACGGGCGGTTTTGTGGGTGGAGATGTCTTGTTGATGAGAGAGGTCAGAGGAGAATGGCCAGACTGGTTTGAGCTAACAAGGAGGATACAGTGACTCAAACAACCACTCTTTACAATCGCGGTGAACAGGAACGCATCTCAGAATGCACATGTTGAACCTTGAGGGCTACAGCAACAGAATCAGCCAAGAACAAGAATCTGAGGCTACAGTGGGCACGGGCTCACTGAAACTGGACAGCTGAAGTTTGGAAAAACGTTTTGTGAAAACGTTTTATATTATTATTAATATAAAATAAAGAAAGTGAGCCAACCCATAAATTAAGCCATAAACAAATGCCTCAGCTAACGTAAGATTTAGTGTTCATGTATTATTAGTAATATTATTTATCATATATTACATATTTTTATTGGCACAGAAGCGAGTCAAAATAACATCCACTTATGAGCCTTTACCCTCATTGTTCATTTTCCACACACCAGCTACAAAAAAATCAGTGTTTCCGAAACTTGGTCGGAAATTTTAGTTAGGTTTGGCTTAGCAAACATTTACACACATCTTTACTAAAGGATAGTTGTGTGCAAAATGTTGTTCCATTTTATAAAATGAACCCAGAGTGGTGTTAATGCGGTCACCCATCTGTTTCTTCACACTGAAAGCAGCTTTGCGCTGGGACGTTTGGCTGCCGTGAGCTTAACACACTGACACACGGTTCCTCTCTTTCACCTGAGAACAAGAGTCTCTCTGTCTCACACAATTTCAGGGTGATCAGTTGAATTCTACATTCACATGTTTTTCACATGAACTTCTCATGCATCATCTACATTTTTAACCAATGAAGCTGAATGGACAAATCTGTCAGTATGTGTTAAATGCTACAGATACAGATTTCCCTCTCCCTCACATAAATGTTTCAAGCCGCTAAAGCTTTTTATGCATTAAATCCCTGGGACACTTTTATCCAAAGTGATGTAAAGTGAGGCGGTCCTGGGGTTTAAACTCACAGCAGCGTAACTCATGTTTTTTTTAGAGGCTTTATGAGCTACAGTGGTTTTTAGTGCCCATGTTTTTAGAGCCCATGATTTAATGTTTAAGCTTTGACTGTCCACCTGTCCCTGTCTCCAGCTGCCTCTCCTCTTCTCATAGCCTAATGGCAGACTGAGATAATCTCAAACAAACCCAAATCCTCACCTATCCCACATAATCCCACTTTCTACGGCCATTAACTCTAGAAAGAAATCCGTGCCCGGATTAGCATTGATCCACCATCTCTTGAAGCGCTGTCATTTTTAAAAAGGGAGTTATTAATTTAATCTGGAATAATGGCACATCTTGTGTACATCTGCTACTTATACTACTACTTGTCAATTCTTGAAAATGGAAACTGAAGCCAAGCTGGACACCATCAAGTTTTGGCCGAAGCTAATTTTCCAACTCAGTGGAAAGTGGCACAGGTGACACTAGTCCACAAAAGGGATTCTAAATTGGACCCAACAAATTACTGGCCAATTTCACTGCTTAGTATCATTAGTAAGGTAATGGAATCAGTTGTGCATGACCAGCTACAGAAGTACCTTCTGGAAAACAACCTGATCTCATGCAGGCAGTTTGGATTCAGACCAGCTTACAGTACATCTGACCTCCTAAATATCCTCTGCCATAAGTAGAATCAACACCTTGACCTTGGTGAAGAGGTGGTTGTAATCGACCTTGACATCAAAGGAGCCTTTGACAAAATGGGGCATAATGGCTTGCTGTCCAAACTCAAGGCAAAGGGGATCCAAACAAAGTTCCTCACCTGGATCAACAGCTACCTCTCTGGAAGATCCATTTGTGTACTACTTTCAGGGAAGAGCTCTAACACCACACCAATTAATGCTTCTGTCCCCCAAGGCTCTATCGTAGGCCCTCTGCTATTCTCAGTTTTTATCAATGACTTGGTAAAGGTGTGCGAAAACCAGCTATTCCTACAGTGGGGGAAAAAAGTATTTGATCCCCTGCTGATTTTGTAAGTTTGCCCACTGACAAAGAAATAATCAGTCTATAATTTTAATGGTAGGTGTATTTTAACAGTGAGAGACAGAATAACAACAAAAAAATCCAGAAAAACACATTTAAAAAAAGTTATAAATTGATTTGCATTTTAATGAGGGAAATAAGTATTTGATCCTCTATCAATCAGCAAGATTTCTGGCTCCCAGGTGTGTTTTACACAGGTAATGAGCTGAGATTAGGAGCACTCTCTTAAAGGGAGTGCTCCTAATCTCAGTTTGTTACCTGTAAAAAGACACCTGTCCACAGAAGCAATCAATCAATCAGATTCCAAACTCTCCACCATGGAGAGCTGTCCAAGGATGTCAGGGACAAGATTGTAGACCTACACAAGGCTGGAATGGGCTACAAGCCCATCGCCAAGCAGCTTGGTGAGAAGGTGACAACAGTTGGTGCGATTATTCGCAAATGGAAGAAACTGTCAGTCTCCCTCGGTCTGGGGCTCCATGCAAGATCTCACCTTGTGGAGTTTCAATGATCATGAGAACAATGAGGAATCAGCCCAGAACTACACAGGAGGATCTTGTTAATGATCTCAAGGCAGCTGGGACCAAGGTCACCAAGAAAACAATTGGTAACACACTATGCCGTGAAGGACTGAAATCCTGCAGCGCCCGCAAGGTCCCCCTGCTCAAGGAAGCACATGTACAGGCCCGTCTGAAGTTTACCTGAATGATTCAGAGGAGAACTGGGTGAAAGTGTTGTGGTCAGGTGTGATCAGATCTCTTTGGCATCAACTCAACTCGCCGTATTTGGAGGAGGAGGAATGCTGCCTATGACCCCAAGTCATAACACCATCCCCACCGTCAAACATGGAGGTGGGAACATTATGCTTTGAGGGTGTTTTTCTGCTAAGGGAACAGGACAACTGCACCGCATCAAAGGGATGATGGATGGGGCCATGTACCCTCAAATCTTGGGTGAGAACCTCCTTCCCTCAGCCAGGGCATTGAAAATGACCTTAATGACTTGGAGAGGATCTGCAAAGAGGAGTGGGACAAAATCCCTCCTGAGATGTGTGCAAACCTGGTGGCCAACTATAAGAAACATCTGACCTCTGTGATTGCCAACAAGGGTTTTGCCACCAAGTACTATGTCGAAGGGGTCAAATACGTTTTTCTGGATTTTTTTGTTGTTATTTCGTCTCTCACTGTTAAAATACACCTACCATTAAAAGTATAGACTGATCATTTCTTTGTCAGTGGGCAAACGTACAAATTCAGCAGGGGATCAAATACTTTTTTCCCCCACTGTATATGCTGACAATTCTACCTTGTTTGCACCAATCACATCTGCTAAAGACCTACAGCAGGTACAGACAAGTCTGAATGTCGACTTAGAGATGATCAAGGACTGGGCTGACAAATGGAAGGTAACATTTGAACCAAGCAAGTGCAAAGCCATGGCTGTCTCCAGAAAATGAACCCCTTCTCAAATCAGTCTCTTCCTTGGAAGATGTTAACTAGCTGTTCATAAACACCTGAACCTCCTGGTGCTTACATTTGACAGCAAGCTACTGTGGGATAAGCACATTTCAAACATCACAAAGAAGGCTGGGCAGAAGCTTGGTGCCCTTAGAAAGGTCAGCAATAAACTATATAGTCCTGGGAGAGTATGTGTGTACAGGTCACAGGTTCAGAGTGTCATGGAATATGCACCACTTTCTTGGATGGGTGCCTCCGCTACATCTCTGGCAGCCCCGGATAACATCCAAAGGAAAGCATTTTATATCATAGGTCCTTCACAAGAGAGTAAATTTATGTAAAGCCTTCAACACAGGTGACAAGTAGCAGCTGTATCTGCTCTCTATAAGATGCACTCAGACCATTGCCCCCTAGGCTCTGCTACCACCCCCATATACCCCGTGTCGAACCACTAAAGGGAGTATCTCGACACCACAACATGCTCTGTCCATTCCAAAGGCCAGGACCCATCAACTTGATGGATGCTTTCTCCACACTGCTGTGAAGATTTGGAATAGTTTGCCTCCTGATGTTGGTTGTGTGTCTTTTGGCAATTCACAGGCTTTTTAAAACTCGAGCACACTGCTACTTGGTAAATAAGTATGTTTGACTGAGCCGCTGTGAACAATTTGATTTGCCTCCCGTGGTTCCCATTCGTGAGTCTGTTGGCCTATAGCCCAACTATATGGCTGTGGCAGTTGTTCACTCATGCATCTATATATATAAAATAAACCAAACAAACAAACTACTACTACTACTGTATTGGGGGTAATTTGCTTTAATCAAGTAAATATTACAGTGCCCTCCACTAATATTGGCACCCTTGGTAAATATGAGCAAAGAAGGCTGTGAAAAATTGTCTTTATTGTTTAACCTTTTGATCTTTTGTTTAAAAAAAACAAAACACAAAAATACTCTGCTCTCATGGATATTGAACAATTGCAAACACAACACAGGTTTATCAAAAAAAAAAACTTTGTTAAATATAGGTGTGCAACAATTATTGGCACCCCTACTTCAAAATCTATTTGAAGTATATTCCCATTGATATTTTACATTTTTTAGTACACCTAGATGACTAGGAACAGGAAATTGTTCAACCATAACTTCCTGTTTCACAGGGGTATAAATATGAGTAACACATAGGCCAAATTCATAACAATGGGTAAGACCAAGGAATATAGCTGTGATGTGCGGCAAAAGGTTGTTGAGCTTCACAAAATGGGAAGTGGCTATAAGAAAATATCACAAGCATTGAAAATGCCCATTTCCACTATCAGGGCAATAATTAAGAAGTTCCAGTCAACTGGAAATGTTATGAATCAACCTGGAATTGGACGCATGTCTATATTGTCTCAACGCACTGTGAAGAGGATGGTTCGAGTGGTCAAAAAATCTCCAAGGTTCACAGATGGAGAATTGCATAAGTTAGTTGTGTCTTGGGGTCAGAAAGTCTCCAAAACTACAATCCGAAGTCACCTACATCACCACAAGTTGTTTGGAAGGGTTCAATAAAAAGCCTCTACTCTCATCCAAAAACAAACTCAAGTGTCTTCAGTTTCCCAGACACTACTGGAACTTCAAATGGGATCAGGTTCTATGGTCAGATGAAACCAAAATAGAGCTTTTTGGCAATAAACACCAGAGCTGGTTTTGGAGCACACAGAGAGGTAGCCATATGGAAAAGTACCTCATGCCCACGGTTAAATATGTTGGTGGCTCTTTAATGTTTTGGGGCTGTTTTTCTGCCAGAGGACCTGGACATTTTATTAGGATACATGGCATCATGGACTCGATCAAATATCAACAGATATTAAATGAAAACCTGTCTGCCTCTGCCAGAAAGCTTCAAATGGTTGGATCTTCCAGCAGGAAAGACATACATCAAAATAAACACAAAAATGATTTACTGACCACAAAATCAAGATCCTGCCATGGCCATCCCAGTCCCCTGACTTGAAACCCACAGAAAACCTGTGGGGTGAACTGAAGAGGAGAGTCCACCAGCATGGACCTTGACATTTGAAGGATCTGGAGAGATTCTGTATGGAGGAATGGTCTCAGATCCCTTGCTATGTATTCTCCAACCTCATCAGGCATTATAAGACTCAGAGCTGTTATCTTCGCAAAGGGAGGTAGCACAAATTACTGACTAAAAGGGTGCCGATAATTGTTGCACACCTGTATTTAACAAAGATATATATTTTTGATAAACCTGTGTTTTGTTTGCAACTGTTTGATATCTATGAGAGCAGAGTATTTATTGAACAAATGATCAAAATGTTAAACAAAGATAATTTTTCACAGCCTTCTTTGCTCATATTTACCAAGGGTGCCAATATTAGTGAAGGGCACTGTAGGTATATTTTACATTTATTCCTATAATGGACCACAAAGTTAGCTACGAAATGTAGGTAGCATGATGGGTATAAGAACGCAAATTATCATCTGTAATCATTTTACAGGAAAATGAGTCCATAGTGTTTGTCTTTATCCTTAAAGGTCAGTAGCTGTTGTGCAATAGTTAAGACTAGCTAGGGCTGTGTAATATGATATACCACAGTGTTGTTGAATTTTTGATTCTGATTGGTCAGAAGGAGTTTTCTATAACAGCAGATGTGACAGTAGTTCCAGCTGCAAGGCAAATCACAGGTTTAAATTAATATTGTTTATTATGTTGACTGATAATATATTATCAGTATTGTCAAAACAATTGATATCGTTTATGATAACATTTTATGGACATTCAACAACATTAAATGTAACTATAAATGGATAAAAAAATACCACAAGTTGTTCAAAAGTTGTTTTGATTATTTTCCTATAATAGCACAACATTGGGTGTTAAATTCCTTACATAGTAACAAGAAGTTGATTAAAACAGTGGACGTGAATTGTACAGTATAAATCCGTAACATTGATTTATTCAATAACTTGCAGTATTTTACTTATGTATTTTAAACATATTGTATCCTTGTTTTTTATTTGAGAAGCATTCTTGCGTATATAATAAAAATGATTAAATTATTACAACCCCAGTTCCAAAAAAGTTGGGATGCTGTGTAAAATGTAAATAAATCAGAATGCAATGATTTGCAAATCTCATAAACCCATATTTTTTATTCACAATAGAACATAGAAAACATCAAATGTTTAAACCAAGGAAATGTACCATTTTAAGGAAAAAATAAGGTACTTTTGACTTTGATGGCAGCAACACATCTCAAAAAAGTAGGGACAGGGCCATGTTTACCACTGTGTAGCATCCCCTCTTCCTTTAACAACAGTCCGTATACGTCTGGGAACTGAGGAGACCAGTTGCTGGAGTTTTGGGAGAGGAATGTTGTCCCATTCATGTCTGATACAGGATTCTAGCTGCTCAACAGTCCTGGGTCTTCTTTGTCGTATTTTTCGTTTCATGATGCGCCAAATGTATTCAATTGATGAAAGGTCTGGACTGCAGGCAGGCCAGTTCAGCACCCGGACTCTTCTACTACGAAACCATGCTGTTGTAACAGATGCAGTATGAGGTTTAGCATTGTCTTGCTGAAATATGCAAGGCCTTCCCTGAAAAAGATGTCATCTGGATGGAAGCATATGTTGCTCTAAAACCTATATATACCTTTCAGCATTGATGGTGCCTTTCCAGAGGTGCAAGCTGCCCATTCCGTAGGCACTAATGCACCCCCATACCATCAGAGATGCAGGCTTTTGAACTGAGCGCTGATAACAAGCCAGATGGTCCCTCTCCTATTTAGTCCAGAGGACGTGGCGTCCATGGTTTCCAAAAAGAATTTCAAATTTCGATTCGTCTGACCACAGAACAGTTTTGCACTTTGCCTCAGTCCATTTTAAATGAGCTTTGGCCCAGAGAAGACGGCAGTGTTTCTGGATCTTGTTCACGTATGGCTTCTTCTTTGCATGATAGAGCTTTAACCTGCATTTGTGGATGGCACGGCGAACTGTGTTCACAGACAGTGGGTTCTGGTGGTGTTTCTGAGCCCACGCAGTGATTTCCATTACAGCATCATGCCTGTTTTTAATGCAGTGCCGCCTGAGGGCCCGAAAATCATGCGCATGCAATATTGATTTTCACCCTTGTCCCTATCGCACAGAGATTTCTCCAGATTCTTGGAATCTTTTGATGATATTATGTACTGTAGATGATGAGATATTCAAAGTCTTCGCAATTTGACGTTGAGGAACATTATTCTGAAATTGTTCCACAATTTGTAGATGGAGTTTCTCGCAGATTGGTGAACCTCTGCCCATCTTTACTTCTGAGAGACTCAGAATCATGTTACTGACCTGTTGCCAATTCACTTAATTAGTTGCAAAATGTTCCTCCAGCTGTTTCTTTTTAGTAACACTTACTTTTCCAGCCTTTTGTTGCCTCTGTCCCAACTTTTTTGAGACGTGTTGTGGCCATCAAATTAAAAATTACCTTTTTTTTTTTTCTTAAAATGGTACATTTACTCAGTTTAAACATTTGATATGTTTTCTATGTTTTATTGTGAATAACATATGGGTTTATGATGCAAATCATTGCATTCTGTTTTTATTTACATTTTACACAGTGTCCCAACTTTTTTGGAATTGGGGTTGTACATTATTGCATATATATTATATTACAAATATAAGTAATATACTAACTGTTGAATATTATAGCATGTTTTATAATGAAAGATTATCAGCACGCCAAATATATATATATATATATATATATATATATATATATATATATATATATATATATATATATATATATATATATATATATATATACTAAAGGAGGGTAGAAGATAGAGGACTGCTCTTTTCATGAGCTGTTCAGAACACACACACACACACACACAGAAAGAGAGAGAGTGTGTGTGTTTTATTCATGAACCTCCTGCTATTAAGGAGCGAGCTGCTAGTCTGAAGTGAACACACACTCCTCTGCGCATTAATATTTAACCCTGCATTTCTTCACCAGAGCTCTCATCTCACAGGGACAAATATATTAGATATTAGATATTAAAATTATGTATTTTACAGTGGAATTGTAGTGTAAAAAGGAAAATTTGTTAAGCTTTAACGTGTGTGTGTGTGTGTGTGTGTGTGTGTGTCTGTGCGCGCAGGATGAGTTGGGTGCATATTTGATCGACAGAGATCCAGTGTACTTCGGGCCCGTACTGAACTACCTGAGACATGGCAAACTGGTCCTCAGCAAAAATCTGACAGAGGAAGGTAACAAACACACACGGTTTCACCGTACAGGTGGTGCTATGGTCTTCCAGGTGGTTGCTAGGGAATTGCACATGGTTGCTAGGGCGTTGCTAGGTGGTTGCTATGCTATTTTAGGTGGTTGCTAGGTGGTTGCGGGACTGGACTGTTCTTGTATCTATACGATTAACCCTAACTCTGATATCACGGATATGCAGTCTGCTTGTTATTATATTTCTGTGCTTTGAGTTTGTTCTATCTTAGATCTGTTCTCTGCTTGATCTGTAGACGTAAGTACTGCTTTAGCATGTCTGTTGGTAATTTACTAATTAGTCTGTCTCAGGTGTGTAGCCAAGAGTTTTTATTTCCCCTTCTAAGGTGAGAGTTGTTGGCGGGGCTTAGTGTAAAACGGAAAATGTGTTATATATATTGAAGATGTTAGAGGTGCACCAGTTAGTTAGTGTATCCCAAGTTACACTTTTTATCCTGGAAAACTTGCATCAAGGCCTACAGATCTTCTCTGTGCCAACACCCAGGGGGTGGAATGAACTTCCAAATGTTTTTAAATTAGCACAAAAAACAAACAAAAACAAAACTTTTGCTTGTACTGTTATTGTTACTGTACTAACTGATCTTTAACAAGGTTTTGATAGTATTCTTAGACCCTGACCCTGTCTCAGTCTCTCTCTCTTCCTATCTCTATCTAAAATCAGTTTATGATGTATGAAGCAAAGATTTGTGTTTTAGGAGCTCTTGAGGAGGCCGAGTTCTACAACATCACATCATTAATTAAACTTATCAAGGACAGGATCAGAGAGCGAGATGCCAGAACCCTACACGTGAGTAAGGACTCTAACCCAATATTACAGCTTTCTATATTTTCACTATAGAAGGTAAGTAACAGAAAAGCCTTCGCCCCATCAGCCGAGATCGAATCCCGATGATGCCACAGCCATGTGTCTCGGTTAACCAAGGGGGCAAAATTGGCCATGCTCTCCGAGTGAGAGGGATGGCGTACTCTCCTTTCTCCTGTCAATCACAGTGACACTAGCCAGTCGTAAGCATTTGTAAGCTCATGTATGGGGAAGAGGGCGGATAGCTCTTTCCTCAGCATGTGCAGCATGGGCAACAGTTCAAAAGGATGCAGAGAAAGTACATGTTAGCCTTGACCCTCCCAACAACAGTTGGTAGCTGGTGTCTGATAGAGGAGAACTGGCAGGTGGTTGGGAATCGGTGACCAAAAAAAAAATTTTTAAAAATGGGGAGAAAATGGGGGAAAAAATGAAAGCAAGTAATAGATTATTTGCTGTTTAAAACTGTTTTTTCACACACAGACACTCTCTTTCTCTTATTCTGTCTGTCTGTCTCTCTCCCTCTCTCACAATCTCATCTAACTCTCTCCTCATCTTTCTCTTTGCTCCCTCTTTCTCTATTCCCTTCTCCCTCTCTTTCACTTTCTCTCTTTCAGACTCCAATGAAGCATGTGTACAGGGTGCTGCAGTGTCAGGAAGAGGAACTCACTCAGATGGTCTCCACCATGTCAGATGGATGGAAGTTTGAGCAGGTGAGAGAGAGAGAGAGACAGAGAAACCCCCACACTCATCCGCTCACCCCTCTATCCCGCTCGGCTGAACAGCGTTGTGTGATTATGGGCTCTCTGATTGGTCGTTACAGCTTGTCAGTGTAGACTATGGGCGGACACAGAAGTCTGAGTTTCTCCTGATTGTGTCTCGCGAGGTGATGGGGGAGGAGTCGTGTCAAACTCACCCTGCGCACTGTGGAGAGGTGTGTCCCTCAATCCCGTTACCTACAGTCGTCATGTCGTCACGTGGCTGCATGACTCGTCCTGCTCACCAACCGCTTTTAATCATTTTATTTTTCCATCCTCGTCTTTTTATTACTGTCTACATCACTGTGTCAGAGTGTAAATGTTAGCGATGGGAATTATGACTCATTTTAGTGATTCTTTTAAACTACATATGTAGTTTGCATGAAGAAAAATGAAATTTACAAATGCAAATAAAAACTTGCAAAAAACTTAAACATATAGTAATTTGAGTTTTGATTTTGACGGTCTAGAACTAGCCGTTCAAGAACTTCATTCCGAACTTTCAAACAGTGAATCAGATAAATCACTAATCAGGTTTTAAAGCTCACAACACATTTCAGCGCTTGCCGTCTTCTCATTCATATGTCATCCTATTAGTCTTTTTGTTTCTCATTTTTAAATTGTCTCTTGCTTTTGATGCATCGTATGACATTTGATGATCTCAGCAAATAAAAAAAAAAAAGAAAATAAAAAACACTAGCAAATAGTCCGCACAGTCTTTAGTCTGCATTTTCTATCCCTAATTTTTTCATGCTTAATGGCAAGTGATTATGTATAAAGGTGGTGGTCTAGAAACTGCGCGCAGGTGTTTTGCATAATCTGAATGAGGAGCTCCTGAATGCATAACGCCACTCTGAATATACATAAAGTTCACTGTGTAAATATTGGCATAACTGTTGGACTTGAGTCACCGACCCTGAATACGGCCCCTGGTGTGCATCGGATGCGTGGGAAAATCGTTACTTACTTACAAATCACTAAACAGGTCTAGTAGTTTAATGTCTAGACCTGTAACATCTGCAGCATCTGGGAATAAAGTTTACCCAAATGTCATTTCAGCCAAAGTAAATCTTGCCTTCTTGCATTTTTGCGGTGATGAGTTTGGCCTGTTTCTGCTTGTGAAAGGATTCACTTAAAAGACTCATTTATGATAAGCGAATCGTCTAGTAAGTGTATGAGCATGTTTGTGCATGTGTGTGTTTCTGTTTTTGTGAGTCCGTAACAACGGGGCCTCAGTCAGGTGCGCTGGGCATGTCCAAGCATGTTGCCACTGTCACACAGCTGTGTGTGTGTGTGTGTGTGTGTGTGTGTGTGTGTGTGTGTGTGTGTGTGTGTGTGTGTGTGTGTGCGTGTATGACTTTCACTGTGTTTTTTTACACTGAATGTTTTTCCCTACAGCAGAATTTTCTAACTTAGTCAATTACAGAAAATGCCACATACATGTCCTTCTCTCTTTATGTGTGTGTGTGTGTGTGTGTGTGTGTGTGTGTTTGTGTGTGTGTGTGTGTGTGTGTGTGTGTGTGTGTGTGCAGCTAGTAAGCATAGGCTCCTCCTATAACTACAGCAGTGAAGACCAAGCCGAGTTCCTATGCGTTGTTTCCAAGGAGCTTCAGAACCAGTCATCCGGTAACAACAGCCAGCCGAGTGAGAAAGCCAAGGTAAAGAGTGTGTGTCGTGTGTTTCTTGTTCTTATAAATAATGACGCCTTTCTGATTTAACTAGTATTTCCCCCCCCCCTCTTAGATACTCCAGGAGCGAGGCTCTCGTATATGAGGCTCTTGAATAAAACACCTACGTCTAGAAGCATATATGAGTTTTAGCTATTGAAATGTTTTCTTGGAGGAGAAATGATCATGACTGGTTCAACCAGGCGACCAATCAAAAGAAAGAAGAAGTGGGCGATGAGGCAGATATGAAGGTTAACCTTACTAATTGCATTATTTATGTCAGAAACAAAACACCTGGGGGCGTGCTGTGATGGGAAAATAATCAATGACATTAAGTGGAACTTGATCATTTTTCATAACTAAGTGTATTCCTTTTGCACCGGTGCAATTTGTTATTTATCAGAGATCAACACGTCATTATCATTTCCGCTCTGAGAAGAACTTTCAGTAAATGAAACATCGTTTAGCATGACCACAAATACTCACGTCAAACACTACGCATGAAGAAACACCCCCTGATCACACGAGACCTGTACACGACTCTTTGTGTCTCATATTTATTCCACACTCAAGGTCTTCCACAGTGATTTTGACCGTAACATGTTTGTTTTAGAATCATTTTGTCATTCGGTATTAGTTTTATCGATATAATACATTAGGTCTAAGTTGACTTTGGTGCTTGGACCCCTAAATATAATAATGTGGGATGTGATTTCCACCACTGTAACTAAAAAAAAGCGAAACAAAACAAAACACAACACGTAATACATCTTATCCATTTATAGTTACGTTTAATGTTGTAGAAGTGTAAACGTCTCTGTCTTGAAGACTTTCCCCATTACAGCTTAAACTTACAGCTTTACTTCTGACATGTTACAATGACATGTTCAATAGATTAGCAAGCGGTTCTGCATCGACACTAAGGATGCAGAAGCAATGTGCAAGACCTTTAAAACGCAACATTTAGTTTTAATTTTAATGTAATGTTAAGAAATGTTTTTGGTGAAAAAGCTCATTGACAGTTTTCCACTTACCTTCATTAGCTGAGGAGTGTTAGGCGTCCGATGTCTGTCTGTCTCACTCAAAACCTTCTCCAGGAAAATAGACCTACACTTGTCATAAAAATAGTGTGACATAAGTGACATAAGTTGGTTATCTGTAAAAAAAAAAAAAAAAAGAACAAAAATGGACTGTGTGGAAAAACATTGTGACCCTACAGTGTTCTTTAGGAGAACGTGGGTGATTTAAATCTCAGGGAAAGAGCAAACTAATCGATTATAATTTTGTGGTTGCAAAACATTATTATTATTATTAAATACTCTTGTTACCAAGAAACCGCAAAGCTCTCTGTCCTGAAGATGGAAAACTAAATGGTACAGCTTTACTTCTGACTGGTACAACGCTCCGACACTGGAGACTCCTTCCGTAATTGTTAAATAAACATGTCCGTACAAAAAAACCTTCACCCCATCAACAACTGTACGTTTTTATACAAGTCTCAGAGCAAGCGCATTAAAGTAGACCTGTGATTTGCCTTGCAGCTGGAAACTACATTCAGGACATTAATCAACTCAAAAAGAAATGCTCATGTTGAAAGTATCCCTTTAAATCCTCTGTAAATTTGCAAATTTGTGGATCTACTTATTAAACAGAATTTCTAAAGGCTCTGTGTTTTCGGGGATGTATATATTTGCGCTTGTTTTAGGATACCTGCTTCTTACTATCTTGTATCATCTTATATTATATACTTTATTTAATAAACATAATCTAACCCTGTATACTTGGGTCTGATGGAGATTTATTGTACACATGATAAATGATGAACTTCTGGTCTGCTGAGTCTCGTGTGTAAATCGGATGATACGACATATTTATATACTTATGCTGAATTATATATGAACTGTCACTCCTTTACTCACTTTGGGCATATAGACTGTTATGCTAATAAATGCATTTTAACAAAACTACAACGCTGTCTGCTTCTTCTTTTCACACTATAGCTGCCGTCCTGGTCTTTATGACGTGCCGTTATATACCAATAAATGAAGACTATGGCTTATAATAGGATATAAATCAAATAGCATTCGTTTTCCACTGATATTACATGTACAATTATGTATGTAAAGTAAATGTAAAGACATTTTAGACATAAATAACGTGTCCTTCGCACCATGGAACCTATATCCATGTTTCAGATAAACCGCTTAAAATGTTAATAACGTAACATTTGCATCATCTATATTTCCTGAAGATCATGGGAAGAAGAAAAGTGAGTTCTCTCGTTCTGTTCATTTTCAGCGACATTCTGTTTATTGATTGAAGATGAAGGTCACTTTGAAAGTATAACCCTGTTACATGAAACTATAGACTGAAGGTATATTACTAATGAAAATACCCCACTACTAGGGGGTGAATTTTCATGTATACGATAAACAATATGTCTATAAACACTAAATACAACGCTGTCTATTGTATTTCTGGCATAACTGTGTTAAGTGGATATAACTTACAGGTCACATGACTGTTATCAAATTTTATTCTGGATGCAGAGTGCACAACGTGTGGTGTCATTTGGAATGCGGCCACGCGCCATCCCTGCTCCTTTAGCGCCCTCGTGCGAACTTCTGGCTGATGCAACATCGACTGTGACTGTTGCTATAGAGATGTTCTGGTCTCCATAGACACCAGATGTTGTAAAGTAGTCAAATAATGTTATTGTTGTTGTTATTATTTTAGTTTTGTGTGTGTATGTGTGTGTGTGTGTGTGTGTGTGGGGGGGGGGGGGGGGGGACAAATTCAAAGCGCGACCTCTCATTTGTATTCAATTAGTGCGTGTTTGTGTTTTGTGTGAGGGTATGCGGCCCCTTTAAATATCGGGGTGTCTAAAATAATGCCTGTATTAAATTCTTGTCTCGAAGGAAAATGAAGCTTAGATAAAATCCAAAACATAAATATTACTCATGTTTACAGCGTATTAATTTGGATATATTCATAATATACGTTCACATGGTTATAATAGCCAAATCTTTATTTTTTTAATATTATCATTATCTTCAGGCTATATAACCATCCTCTCAGAGGTCCTACTTAGTCCGGTTTAGAACGGATGTCTTTTCGGGAGGGAAACTTGGCTGGGTTTTTTTTTTTGTCCCGGGTTTAGCACGGTTCTAATAGAAGTGTCTAGAAAGTCACGAAGCGGCCTGGCGTTCACGAGGTAAGGAGGCGATCACGCAAAATGTGCGTTTCTACGATTTGGTTATCGAAACGCGCGAAATGATTTGCGGACATTTTTTAATTTTAGTTCTAGGTCGCTTGTCGGTGCGAATGCGCGTTCGCGTCAAAGGAAGTCCAGTTTTCTTTGTCCAATGCGCGGTCATGAATGGCGTCTCCGCCAGTGCGGGAGAGTTCTCATGTTAAAAACTCAGCGGCTAAACGGTTTCATTACTGGCGCTGTGTGGAAATCTGAAAGTCTGTGTATATTAATAACAATTGTATAAATGTTTAACCCCAAACATCACACGGTTCACGAGTTTGCGCACCTGATAACAAATCTGTGCTAGACGGCTAATCGTTTATACGGTTCCCAGGAAGTAACGCTAGTTAGCCTGTTAGCTTTTGATCTTGTCAGCAAGCTAGTTAAGCTAGATAGCTAGCTTAATCAATAGTTACCCACTGTTGACAGTTTAAGCAGTCGAAGTTGTCTCGAAAACACGATTTCTAACTAGAACCGACGTTTTTTGTACGGCAAGAGAGTTTTAGTTTATTTTTTGTTTGTTTGTTTGTTTTGGCCACAGGTTTGTTGTTAGCTGTTTTAGCTAGGCAAAAGGGGGAGCGCGAACGAGTGAGTGAGGGAGTGCGCGCGGGCGCGCGAGCCCTTAACAGTATCGCTCGAGGCCTTAACAGTATCGCTCGAGCTCACAAGTCACATTAATTTGAATACATTTCAATGTATATTTGCATATTATTAAGCTTAAGTGGTAAAAACAAGCTGAATAATTGCACAAGATTAATATGCATATGGATTTAAAAAAAAATACTTTGCCTTAATTGGCATTAATTAAGTGGTGTGAATATTAATATGGCATTATTTTTTTAATGCATTGCAAAATGATGCAAGTCATTCAAAATGCACCATTTTATACACAATAATGAGGTCCTGTTGGTGTTTTTGGTTTCAATTAGACTCCTCCTTACCTTTAGGATCAGCGGTCATGTCTGGCATAGCTCTGAGTCGACTTGCACAAGAGCGGAAAGCATGGAGGAAAGATCATCCTTTCGTGAGTTTCTCTCCATCTCACACACGAGGCATAAACATCACAGTGCACATACGCTACGTTTCTTTATGTTAGGATTGCAGGGCACTTTTATGTAGATTTAAACCCCACTGGTAAAGCTGTGACGGTCTTTTCTAGGGCTTCGTCGCCGTTCCAACTAAGAACCCCGACGGTACGATGAACCTGATGAATTGGGAGTGCGCCATTCCAGGAAAGAAGGGGGTAAGACTCGCTCATCAGCTAATTTTGTTTAAAGCGAATTTAAACAATGTAACCTGGTTAACCTTGCTTCTTCTCTTTGGTTCATTTGTAGACTCCATGGGAAGGAGGTCTATTTAAGTTAAGGATGCTCTTCAAAGACGATTACCCATCATCCCCTCCGAAATGTACGTTTCACGCAGGTCTTCGAAAAGATGTTAACCAGTTTTGATAAACCGTGGCTTTCTTGTATGCCGAGATGTTTAATATTGACAGATATTCAGCTGTCTCGGTCATAAGTAAGGAATAAGACGCTGTTTTAGGAAAAGTAATCAGCGATGCAGAGTTGTGGTGCTGTGTCTTTAGATCTTAAATCTCAGTTTTGAGCTGTACGATCATGCTGAAGAGCTGAAGCGCCTCGAAAACCAATAAAGTGATTTTTGTGGCTTGTCTGTCAGGTAAATTCGAGCCGCCGCTGTTTCATCCGAACGTGTACCCATCGGGAACCGTGTGTCTCTCCATTTTAGAGGAGGACAAAGACTGGAGACCTGCTATCACGATCAAACAGGTAACACGCATACTTAACCCTTGGAGGAGGGGGGGGAAAGGTTTTCAGGAAATAAACGATTGAAGATTTGAGGCATGTGATTACGCAAATATTTCTTGTCCGTACTTACTGGGTACATCGAGACTGATCCTGGTTTCACACTAGAAGGTGAAGAAGTGTCTGATTTTCTGTGTGAGACACTGAGTCATGGGGGTTTCAGCATGATTTCCATTATAGCAGTATACTATTTCATTATAGTGCTGTAATGACATCAGGGCAGCTCGGGAAATTCAGTTAAGCTCAAGTGAGCTTTCCTACGTAATGACGCATTATTATTAACAGTTAATCTGTGGATATTTTGGCTGAAGTGTATTTTTGTTGTTTTGCAGATTCTTTTGGGAATCCAGGAGCTTTTAAATGAGCCCAATATTCAGGACCCGGCCCAGGCAGAGGCTTATACCATATACTGGTGAGGCGCACACTATGAAAATATTCCCTCGTTTTGCCATTTCAACACCCATCCTTATAGGATTTGTCTGGTTTGTCAAATGAAGCAGGGGACGTTTCTTAACGTGTGCCGTTTTGTTTCCAGTCAGAACAGAGTGGAGTACGAGAAGAGGGTCCGAGCACAAGCCAAAAAATTCTCTCCCTCGTAGATGGAGGGATGGATAATTCAGAGGGAAAGTGTCAGCACTTGTTTATTTTCCGTCTTCTTCCTCCTCCCCTCTTCTTACTGGGACTGAAAGGACTTGACGTGATGTCTGTGCCATCTGCCCCAACCCCACAGGCTCCACCCCCCTGATAGTGATGTCACAAACACAGCCCCTGCCCCCTGACAACCCCTTAGCAGGACAGCCCCTGCCTCGCTTTATCATCGGCCAATCAGAAATGGACCTCATCTATTTTTTTTTCCCCCTCCAGTCAAGGCAAACGTGGAGTGACTGAATGAAAACTATTAACTTTCTGTGTACGTATCGTGAGTGTGTGCGCGTGTGTGTGCATGTATGTTTCTTCTTATTTTAATGTCAGACTTCCCTTCTTTGATCATTTTCCTCCATGATGCAGAGTGTGTGAGAGTGTGTGCGTGTTCAGTACCTCGGCTAAGATCTCTACAGCGTAAAACTGGGTGGAATGATCTTGCTTGCTCGCACTTCTCTCCATCTTCCACACAGTAAAATTAGTTTGTAAAAAAAAAAAAAAAAAAAAGAAAAAAAAAATAGCGTAAGAGTTAAATCAGCTGTGGTGATTCTCTGCTGTTCCGGTCTGTACCGAGTGGCTGCTACTCTGCCGCACGCGAACGCTGGTTTAAGTTGACTAATCGTAAATTTGGGGTCATTGTAGGGTCAGACTTACTCATACTCACCAGGATAGCTTTTTTTGTTTGTTTGTTTGTTTTTTCATTCGTTTGTTTGTTTGTTAATGATGGGAACATGTGTCCTGCGTTCTTTGTTGGTTTAATAAAGATCTTTCTACAAAACGATTGTCTCAATCCACAATCAAACATATCTTAATTATATTTAGGCTTATTATTATTATCATTATCATCACCACATATCAGCAATTACCCATTCCTACATTGTTTCTTGTCAGAAATGGTATCAAAATACTTAAAGCTTCATCTTACTGAGTTTTTGTTCATTTTTGTGAAGGAAATTCCGCTCTCACTCTTGGTAAGGCCATAAGAACTTGTACTTACACCTTCATGGGGTACTTTTAATGCTTTTTCAGGGTATCAGGTAGCACGAGGACTCGAGCCGTATTTAAAAACATTTGATTCCGATCACTCATTTTACGAGGTCTGAGAATTTAACCAGATCTTATACAAGTTCTTGATTCTGATTGGTCAGAAGGTGTTGATTATTTTAACAAATTATCGTTTCTATAGTAACATACATACATATAGTATACAAGGTGACTCGTACGCCAGATGCTCTGTATAAACCGATTAACAGTGTGTAATTGTTGATATGGTTAAGTTTTCTGTAAAGAGCTGTTTGTTTAATTTATTTATGGAAGGAGTCTCCAGTGTCGGCTCATTCTTTAGTCAGTTAAACTTCATGATGGTGAGCTCAAGAACGACACTATTTTTTTTTTTTTTTTTTTTTTGGTCATTAAATTGTGTGACATGAAGGTTTATTGCAGGAACTAACTTGTTTTGCAGATGTTCCAAAACCTTACACTATAAATGGATAAAAGGCATGCCACTTTTTAAAATGCTGTTAAAGGCAAATAATCAACTTGGCATCAGTCTGCATCACACCACCCAGTCACTGATTATTTTCCTATAACGGCATGCCCCTGCAAGTGCTTTGTTACTTATGTTAAAATATAGATATACAGTGGGTAGAGAAAAGAATCACCCCCCCCCTTTAAAGTAATCACATTTTGTTGCTTTTCAAAAAAAATTAAAAGGCTTTATCAATGTCCAAAGCACAGTGAAGACTGTTATTAAGAAGTGGAAGGTATTTGGTACAACACAGACCCTCCCTGGATCAGGACGTCACTCCAAACTGGATGAAAGAGCCAGCAGGAAACTGGTCAGAGAGGCTACCAAGAGGCCTACAGTAACTCTGAAGCAGTTGCAGGAATTTATAACAAAGAGTGGTCATAGTGTGCATGTGACAACAATATCGCAAATTCTCCACAAATGTGGCCACCTTATGGGGGTGTTTCTCTGCAGCAGGGACTGGAGCACTTGTCAGGATAGAAGGAAAATGGATGGGGCAAAATACCGTCACATTCTTGAGGAAAATCTGCTGCCCTCTGCCAGAAAGTTGTCAATGGGAAGAAGGTTTACCTTCCAACACGACAATGACCCAAAGCACACAGCAAAACTGACCACACAGTGGTTGAAGGAGAAAAAGGTGAATGTCCTTGCATGGCCTAGTCAGCCCAGACTTAAACCCCATTGAAAATCTGTGGAATGACTTGAAGACTGCAGTCCACAAATGGTCACCATCAAATTTAACTGAACTTGAGCAGTTTTACAAAGAAGAGTGGGCAAATATTGCAAAGTCTAGATGTGCAAAGTTATTAGAGACATATCCCAACAGACTAAAGGCTGGAATTTAAAAATTAAGGCAAGTTAAAGCAAGGGAGTGATCCTTTTTCCAAGTGATTCTGTTTTTTATTTATTAATTTATTATTTTTTTCTGACATGTTGGTGTTATATCTTTCACTTGGATGTTATAAGTTGCACTGAGTAAATACAGTTGGATAAAACAAAAACTGTGTCCGTCTTCATTTCAGGCTGAAAAGCAACAAAATGTGATTATTTTAAAGGGGGGTGATTCTTTTCTATACCCACTGTAGGAAAACGCCCATATTTGGTATGCACATGAAAGTAATTGCTCATTAGTCAGATTTGGAGAGAAAGTACTGTCTTGAGTAATATGAAAAGTACTTCTTGAAACCTCTGCCCTAATTGATCTCCAGACTGCAGTGGTGTTTTTGACTGCAGCCCGGGTCACGACAGTCTAAACAGCCACTGTGTTTTTAAACTTATGCCAGATGAGGATGGGTTACCTTTTGAGTCTGGTTCCTCTCAAGGTTTCTTCCTCATGTCGTCTCGGGGAGTTTTCCTTGCCACCACTGCCACTGGCTTGCTCATTGAGGGTAAATTTATCAATTTAAAATTTAGATCCAAAATTGTGATATATTTCTGTAAAGCTGCTTTGTGACAGTGCCCATTGTTAAAAGCGCTATACAAATAAAACTGAATTGAATTGAATTGAATTTTGAGGTCAAATTTAAGAAATTTATAACATGATGTAAAGTGTAAATCACATGTGGTTAAAATTTTGTCAGGATGTGCCATCAGTCAATGTCTTTGAGCCTGATAATATGCTTAGATTTTCATCTTGTTTTGTATCTTTCTTTCCTTTTTGACTTTAAAAAAAAAAAATAAAATAAATCAGGTATTGTTAAATGTTACTTGCCACTGCAAATATGTGAGACATTTTGCACCAAAATTAAACTGATCGAGTACAAATTAAAAATTAACTGTGTATGTATACTTCCACAATTCATGGTTCTTTTTTCTTAAATAAAAATACCTGTAATTAAATATTTAAAAATAATAATAATTTTTTTTAAAAAAGAAAGAAAAAAACAAGTGTATACAAACCTTTATTTTTGGTGAGACTTGAAAATAAGAGATAGATAAAAGATAGATATACTGGTACATGGTATTTAATAAAATAGCTATTAACTTACATAAAATATCTGCATTGTATCCTTATTTACATTGTTATGGAGCTACAAATTCCATCATTAATCCATCATATCATTAAACATCCATAAATAATATAAAAAGTTCACTTTGGCCTCCAAATTTCAATTCCGAGTTAGAAATTTCTCTGACAGCCCTGATTTCTTAGATCGAAACTGGAAGTGAAGCACCTGGCAATTGTGCATCCAAGGAAAATAATTTTCATTTACATTTCAACTTATAGTGAATTACAATGATTTGAATGTGAAATATGATTAATTTTAAAAATGGTTCAAAGATCAGCATTGCCAAGCTTCAGAGTTTCTTGCTATTTGACTAATATTTTTTCCATTGAAAAATTTCAAAGTGAATTGTACAACTGATTTATCATCAAACCTCTGCAAGCATCGTACTAAAGCTAGCTAGTTGGATAAAATCCACAACTGCCAATTTAAACCTAGCAAACAAAGTGACAATGCATGAACGCGTTCAAGTTCTAAATAACTGGAAGATTTTATGTCCTCAGACATGACATGAGCGCAGCAATATACGATATACAGAAACAGCCAACACGAGAAATTTTTTCTTAAAGCTACACCTTCATCATCTTCCAAAATGTACAAATGACAAATATACAAGGAATAAACACTTTGGGGCATGCTGTTATAGGAAAATAATTGATGTGGTGGTGCCATGAAGCAGAGTTACGCAAGTGTTTTATAACTCAGCAATTTGCCAACAATTACAAATTTGATTTATTAAAGAATGGCACATGAATACTTTTTGTCCCTTTCTAGTTACTGTTTGTTTAATGTTTAATGAATGTCTGGGAAATAAATGAGTTTAGATATGAATCTCTTCATGAACATGGGAACGTACTGGATGCAGCAGATTGCTCGCATTCGCCCTTACCACATTCATTCATCCTCAGAAAATGCTGTATTTTGGTCACCATGGGTTACATTAAAATTACTAAGTACATTAGAAGATATTACAGACATGTATATGCAGGAACAGGCAGGATCGGTCAGAATTTCCTTTGCGATTGGGCAGGATTGTTAAAATTTTTTGGAAGTGGGCAGGATTGTTCAGAATTCCTTTGGGAGCGGGTAGGATTGTTCAGAATCCTTTGGGAGCGGGTAGGATTGTTCAGAATCCTTTGGGAGCTGGCATGATTGTCCAGAATCCTTTGGGAGCGGGTAGGATTGTTCAGAATTCCTTTGGGAGCGGGTAGGATTGTCCAGAATCCTTTGGGAGCGGGTAGGATTGTTCAGAATCCTTTGGGAGCGGGTAGGATTGTTCAGAATCCTTTGGGAGCGGGTAGGATTGTTCAGAATCCTTTGGGAGCTGGCATGATTGTCCAGAATCCTTTGGGAGCTGGTAGGATTGTTCAGAATTCCTTTGGGAGCCGGCAGGATTGTTCAGAATCCTTTGGGAGCGGGTAGGATTGTTCAGAATTCCTTTGGGAGCGGGTAGGATTGTTCAGAATCCTTTGGGAGCTGGCACGATTGTCCAGAATTCTTTGGGAGCGTGTACGATTGTTCAGAATTCCTTTGGGAGCGGGTACGATTGTCCAGAATCCTTTAACAGTTCCTTCAGGAGTGGGTGGGATTGTTCAGAACTTCTTTGAGAGCAAGGAGGTTTGTTCAAAATTTCTTCTGGAGTGGGTGGGACTGGTCAGAATTACTTTGGGAGTGGACTGGAATGTTCTGAATTCCTTCAGAAGTGGGCGGGATAGTTACGAATTTCTTTGAGAGCAAACAGGATTGTTCAAAATTCCTTCTGGAGCAGGCCGGATTGTTCGAGCGGGATTGCTGAGAATTCCTTTGGGAGTGAATGGGATTGTTCGGAATTCCTTCTGGAGCAGGCAGGAATTCCTTTGGGAGCCAGTTGTACTTGTATTCAAAATCAGTCCTGTGCACACCTCTGGGATATCTTTCAAATATGGGTTTCCAAGAACTGTTTTCTAAGCTCGGTTTATTTTCTTGCTGGAAACTGTCAGACAGAGGTGAATTCTGGAGCTTGTGGCCAGAAAAGTGCACAAAATATATGATACATTCTTTGGCTTGTGGGAGGAGCATCTGAGGCTGAGTCACTGAGGGAGTGTCACAACAGTGAGCTGAGCTTTGCTACCTTTCTGTGAGCATCAGGAAGCTCGGATGGAAATGTGATAAAACGAAATTCTGCTGACGATGACGACGATGTAATACGATGCTTTAGAGAAAAATGCTTTTCATTTCAAAATCCAAAATGTCTTCCTTCAGTCAAGCAACTATTAACTGCTGTATAAAGATGTGTAATTATTAAGTAAAGTGTGGGTGTGTTACCTGTTAACATTTCCAGCTTGTATGCGGTTGTTCAGAATACATGTGTAGCCTGTTTAGCTCATGTGTGTGTTAACAGCATGTTCACTAAGGATGTGAGAGCATGCAGTAGTCATCGATGTACGTCACACTCCCGTTCTCTGCCGACATCAAAACCTGCATCCAGCTACTCGTGCTGACTTTTGAATCCACAGAAGACTGAAGCATGCTGGGAGATCTGGGTGAGCCAGTGATGAAGGTGTGGCCTGAGCTGTCATCAGTGTTACTCATCTTTTCATACTGGGCGGGATTCGGCTCTTCAGTCAAGCTGTCAATCTGTAGAGACTCCTCCTTCTGAAGCAGCTCACCCACATTCTCTGGCAGCATCGCCAAACACTGAGAATACACACACATACACAGTTTAGCATCAGAGCTACGGTCATATATAGTAGAGCTGAGAACATTTCTAAACCCTAAACATTTCCTAAATTATTTTGTTAGCTTAATTGACATTGGACTAAATAACTGAAGTGAGTTTGACAGCTTATGTAGTGAGTATAAACATTGACTAGAAAGCTATTTAATATTCACCCAAAGATGGCAGATGTTTACCGGTCACCTAAAACATTTTAATTGAGCAAAATATTAGACTCACTTTGAAATCTCCAATATGAGGTGTAGGACCTGGGTTCAGTACACGCCTTTTCCACCTGGGGGAAAATACCAATAAATTTCATCCATCATCAGTCCACTGTGTTCATGAGAACAAAGCACAATAACTTTGTTCATATGTGCATCTGTGTTTTATTTTTATTTATTTTTTTTATTATTATTTATTTATTGGTCCTATATGGTTAATTCTGGTGTTTTCTGATCCGCCACACTGCCACTTCGATCAAAAGGTGCAGGCCCTTTATTGGTTTAATTACCTTGAATAGTGAAGGCTCCAGATAAGTTTGGGGATCAGACACAGTCTCATTGTTTAAATCTAGGCTGAAAACTTATTTCTTTAGTCAAACCTTTTGTTAATAGTTTTTTTCTTAGATAAAGGAGCAGATCTGGAGGGTTCACGAGCATAGAGTTTATGCACACACCCGATACACTATATAGGCCAAGTGGTGTCTTCAAACACCATAGCGCATTGAGGGTGTTCTGTGCTCACCAGGATACATTGAGTCAATGCTACAATTTGCAGCATTGTGGAGAGAGGGAGGGAGAGAGAGAGGGGGGGGGGGGGGGGGGAGGGGGGGGGAGGCTCACCTGGTGTATGAAATGTAGCAATACAATATCATCGGCAGTAAGAACAGAGCCAGCCAAGCTGTAGCGAAAGACATATCCAGAGTGTCTGCTTCTAAACACACACAGAACAACACATGATATTTATAATATTGTTGTTGTTGTTTTTTTGTTCCACTGAAAATATTCAAATATTCACATTTTTAAAAATGCCAGGATCTATAAATAGGCCTGGATATGCGAATTTAAAAATGGCTCCATGTCCTCCTGTGATGTGAAATAGATACCTGACTTATAGTCAACTCCAGATTTTTAAAAATGAAATACAAGAGTGTGCTCAGTAAGGAATAAAACATGATAGGGCTTGCTGTTATAGAAAAATAAATCAACAGTGGGGTGGTGTGATGTGGCCAGACATGAAGTGACATTCTGAAGTTGAATATTTTTCAATAACAGCATGTCCCAAGTGTTTTATTCCTCTTATACCAGAGCAATTTGCCAATGCAATGAATTTTTTAAATGATTAAAGAACGTCCGTATCGACTTACCTGGGCCTGTATCAAGTTTTAGTTCTGCACCCCAAAGCAAACAAGCAGAGGGAATCAATTAGCCAGTTGGTGGAGGGATGTAAGTCATGTGATACAACCAACTGAGGCAAATACTTTTCTTACTATTAGTGGCTCCAGTTGTCCAGTAAATGGCGGGACCCCAGTGACTCCAAACGCCTTTGTAATCTATGTGATGAGGCGCTGAGCGCACGCGTGCTGTGTAGTTAATGTCAGGCTCAAAGGTGGACATCGGCACCGACACACTGGTTTGAATGGAGTGGACATCCAACACCTGCAAACATACACCGATTATAACCTTTGACACTATATAGGCCACATACGTGATAAAATAACACCAAAAACCTCTTTCCATGATCAGTGTGACCCACAATATACAACCTATTTGCTATAAAGGTCACATTATAGCAACCACAACCATGACCAACATCTCTCTGTCATTAGTCCACCATGGATATGACCCAAACCACACACACACACACACACACACACACACACACACACACTGAGGATTAGCTGTTAGAGAAGTCATCATATAAAACTGAAAGATGTCTGAATATCATCACATCCATTAAAAAAAACTTTTTCTTATTTATTCAATTCCACTTGTAACAAATGTAATTGGCTAATTGTTGACAATGGTGAAGAGGTTTTTTTAGGCTTTTGGAAAGAGTCTCCAGTGTCAGTGCTTTTTTAATCGCTATCTGTTTCCCCGATATTTTTAACAGTAATTTCCCTTGAAATTGCTGTTTCCAAGAGTTAGCAAGCCACCATAACCTGGACCAGCTTTCTAGGCCTCGAATATATCTGGGATCTCTTTATTCGCGTACAAATATTTCGCCTTTTACAGAACGCTTTCCATGGAGAGCGACATT
The DNA here is from genome assembly GCA_023630585.1 of Cranoglanis bouderius. Classification (NCBI taxonomy): domain Eukaryota; kingdom Metazoa; phylum Chordata; class Actinopteri; order Siluriformes; family Cranoglanididae; genus Cranoglanis; species Cranoglanis bouderius. The sequence continues at coordinate 6,619,530 of CM042544.1, forward strand.
GACAAGGTCGTGGGAGTAAAAACCCTCTATATTAAACCGTTCATTCTATCCCTGAAACACTAGGAACAAAGCAGAGACATTCTGGCTAGGGTGTAAGTCTACTGCATCACACACACACACACACACACACACACACACACACCTGGGACAATTCAGTGGCTAAACCAAATATTTTGGAGAGTTGGAGGAAACTGGAGAACCCAGAGGAAACCCACATGGAAACGGAGAGAACATGTGAAACTCCACACAGACAGTAACCTAAACTCAGGATCGAACCCTGGACCCTGGAGATAAAACGCCAATACAACACTGTACCACCGTGCCACATTTATTACACTAACATTTATGAAAGGAGTCTCCAGCGTTTTATTCTGTACTTATTGTATGGGCTAATGAAGTAACCCATTGATCATGTTTTCAATTAGCTGATTAGCTTTAACATAAAATCTACCCTTGATGACTCAGGGACATTTGTCACTGGGCAAAATCAGGACAAGCCCCACATTCCTGCATTGTGTGCTCCTAAAATGGATGTCATGTCACTGTCACCTGACCTTGACTCAAATACTAAACGTTTATGTGGTGAATAAACTGTTGTATCAGAGCTTCTTACACACACCTTGCCATTTCTGTGTATGCTGAGTTGGTACTGGAGGTACGGGACAAGCATCACGTTTTCATTATAGCTGCTGAGCCAGTGGAAAACAGCCTCATCTGGTTTCCATAGCAACATCAGCTCCGATGGCGGGACAGGCTGAACTGCAAAATGCACACGTCATATGAACATATATACATGGAGTGTATTTGTACCTCGGTGTGTGTCTGTTTGTCTGTGTGTGGTTCTTACTGTAGTTTATTGGCTTGTAGTCTCTCTTCAGCACTACTGATCCATTGTTGCCATGGACACTGTAGTTAAGCGAGATCTGGAAGTTGTCCATGTCTATGAATGTGTCTTCAACCCGTGTAGACAGGTTCAGCACACACACCCATGCGTATGTCTGCGACGTTAACACACACTCAAATGGCCCCCTGTTCAATATTACAACAGTTACATTCAGTAAATATATAACACACACACACACACACACACACACAAACCTTATTTATTTGTTTTAATTGTGTAAAATCTTGTTGATTGAATACTTCTTGAATTTTTGTATAATATTTACACACTCAGTGGCAAAATATCAACACATCAACACTGGCATTTACATTCGACAACTCAAAATGTGTGATATTCAAAATAAAATGCGAAATAATAGGATATGCTGGATCAAGTGCTATTTTATGTTCCATTATTATTATTACTACCGTCTAACTACTTAAACTCATAACTGCTAGTGCCTCTATAGTGTCTCTATTTGCAGTCATGTTGCTACTTCATGCTGCTTACTTTGTTGTTAAACCACATGAACTCAAGTTGTCTGTCAGTCACATAGAAGGAGGTGTGGCTTATGTGTCTGTCAGTCACAGTGAAGGTGGCATGTCCTATTTGCTTGTAATTTTACTTGCTTTTAATGTTAACGGTAAAACTTTCAGGTTTGGAACAATCTATAACCCTGCCCCTCATTTGAACATGCATGAAGCTATTAAATAATCACCTTTCATCATAGAATTCCAGCCAGTAGAGGGCACCATGGGGTTGTGGCTCAGAGGTCATGTTCAACTCGCACCTGATGGTGTAGAGGTAATCGTTCAAACACTCCAAACCGTAATTATGACCTACGTGCACACACACACACACACACACACACCATATTAATCTTTATATGACAATCTTATTAAATTCGTATAATAATTTAAAAAATGTCTAAAGAAACTTAAAAAATAAATTTGTTCAAAAATGTACTGGTCTGTCAACTTCTTATTCACGCTCCCACCTGTGCACACACTTCATACCATTTATATTGCTGATAAGAGAAGTAGTAAATTAAATGTAAATTGAAACTAAAATTTGTAACATTTGTATACATTTTAAAAGATGGCCTGGGTCAATGGGACATGCCATCGCTAAACAGTGAACAGAACACGAGAGTTGAATGACAGAAATATGAGTACCATCTATCATATTCATACACGTCATATAAAAATGAAATACAAGAGTGTGCTCAATAAGGAATAAAACATGATAGGGTTTGCTGTTATAGAAAAATAAATCAACAGTGGGATGGTGTGATGTGGCCAGACATGAAGTGACATTCTGAAGTTGAATATTTTTCAATAACAGCATGTCCCAAGTGTTTTATTCCTCTTATACCAGAGCAATTTGCCAATGCAATGAATTTTTTAAATGATTAAAGAACGTCCGTATCGACTCACCTGGGCCTTTAGCTGCTGTATCAAGTTTTAGTTCTGCACCCCAAAGCAAACAAACAGAGGGAATCAATTAGCCAGTTGGTGGAGGGATGTAAGTCATGTGATACAACCAACTGAGGCAAATATTTTTCTTACTATTAGTGGCTCCAGTTGTCCAGTAAATGGCGGGACCCCAGTGACTCCAAACGCCTTTGTAATCTATGTGATGAGGCGCTGAGCGCACGCGTGCTGTGTAGTTAATGTCAGGCTCAAAGGTGGACATCGGCACCGACACACTGGTTTGAATGGAGTGGACATCCAACACCTGCAAACATACACCGATTATAACCTTTGACACTATATAGGCCACATACGTGATAAAATAACACCAAAAACCTCTTTCCATGATCAGTGTGACCCACAATATACAACCTATTTGCTATAAAGGTCACATTATAGCAACCACAACCATGACCAACATCTCTCTGTCATTAGTCCACCATGGATATGACCCAAACCACACACACACACACACACACACCTGGGACAATTCAGTGGCTAATCCAAATATTATGGAGAGTTGGCGGAAACCAGAGAACCCAGAGGAAACCCACATGGACACGGAGAGAACATGTTAAACGCCACACAAACAGTAACCTGAACTCAGGATCGAACCCTCGACCCTGGAGATACAATGCCAGTTGTACAAACCCAAACCACACACACACACACACACACATAGTGGCACAGTACAACTCTGTGCCACCATGCCACATTTATTACACTAATAGAAACAAATTTCCAATTACAGTAAACTACAGGAATAATAAACCTGTTTGGTGTTGAGGTGTTTCAGCACATTCTAGATATTTTATGTCTGGATTTTATGATGAATAGATTTGGGTTACTGACAGGAAGTTGGTTTAACATGTTGCCGAAAGCTTTTTATTTTTGTTTTTGGACACACTCACAGGCGTGTATCATCTTTGTGGTGACAGCACTCCTTGCTAAAAATACGTCCCCATGCCCTACATGTCCAAGTGACAACAAAATCAGAGCATGAGTTAAATTTGATCAGTGTCGATCAGTAATTTATTATAACAGCAGCCCTGACAGTAGTTCTAGCTGATTGATATCAAAGTTCTCGTTCTAATACGTTATCGTATTAATACGTTATCATACACAGACACTTGTATTGAGGACACGGATTAAAAAGATGTGAAGTTTTCTGTGAGGAGACGTTTATTTAACGTTTATGAAAGGAGTCTCCAGTGTTTTATTCTGTACTTATTCTATGGGCTAATGAAGTAACCCACTGATCACATTTTCAATTAGCTGATTAGCTTTAACATAAAATCTACCCTTGTTGATTCAGGAACATTTGTCACTGGGCAAAATCAGGACAAGCCCCACATTCCTGCATTGTGTGCTCCTAATACACACAGTGTTAGTCGATGTCATGTTACTGTCACCTGACCTTGACTCAAATACTAAACGTTTATGTGGTGAATAAACTGTTGTATCAGATGTACTCTAGAGCTTCTTACACACACCTTGCCATTTCTGTGTATGCTGAGTTGGTACTGGAGGTACGGGACAAGCATCACGTTTTCATTATAGCCGCTGAGCCAGTGGAAAACAGCCTCATCTGGTTTCCATAGCAACATCAGATCCGATGGCGGGACAGGCTGAACTGCAAAATGCACACGTCATATGAACATATATACATGGAGTGTGTTTGTACCTCGGTGTGTGTCTGTGTGTGTGTGTGTGTGTGTGTGTGTGGTTCTTACTGTGGTTTACTGGCTTGTAGCCTCTCTTCAGCACTACTGATCCATTGTTGCCATGGACACTGTAGTTAAGCGAGATCTGGAAGTTGTCCGTGCCCGTGAACGTGCTTTTAACCTGTGTAGACAGGTTCAGCACACACACCCATGCGTATGTCTGCGACGTTAACACACACTCGAATGGCCCCCTGTTCAATATTACAACAGTTACATTCAATAAATATATAACACACACACACTCAGTCACATAGAAGGAGGCGTGGCCTATGTGTCTGTCAGTTACAGCAAGGAGGCATGGCCTATGTGTCTGTCAGTCATGATAAAAAGGGCATGAACTCCCACATTTCAACCCTTACAATCACATTACAATCATACCACTTCACGTCGCTTCATATCATATGCAGTCGTTGGCTGATTTAAATGTTTCGATCATACATCTGTTCATTGATCGCATAACGTGTAATGTTAACGGTAAAACTTTCAGGATTGGAACAATCTATAACCCTGCCCCTCATTTGAATATGCATGAAGCTATTAAATAATCACCTTTCATCATAGAATTCCAGCCAGTAGAGGGCACCATGGGGTTGTGCCTCAGAGGTCATGTTCAACTTGCACCTGATGGTGTAGAGGTAATCGTTCAAACACTCCAAACCGGAATTATGACCTACATGCGCGCACACACACACACACACACACACACACACACCATATTAATCTTTATATGACAATCTTATTAAATTCGTGCTATAAATTTCACTGTAATTTTATCATGTCTGATTATAAATTTACGCACAAAAAATAATCATTTAAAAAATAACTGCTTAACCTCTTATTTATGCTCCCACCTGTGCACACACTTCATACCGTTTATATTGCTGATAAGAGAAATAGTCAATTAAACGTAAATTTAACGTAAATTGAATCTAAAATCTGTGATATTTGTATAAATTTTAAGAGATGGCCTGGGTCAATGGGACATGCCATCGCTAAGCAGTGAACAGAACACGAGGGTTAAATGGCAGAAGTATGAGTACCATCTATCGTATTCATACACATCAGAATTCCCCACAGGTGAGACAAACGGACGAACGACTGGAGGAAAAGAATGAATCTCATCTTCTTTTTCTGTAAAATACAACAACATTGTTATTATTAATACTCATCTGTCAGATAACTACATCACTGAAAACCCGTCACCATCAGTCATGGTGGTTAAAGCAAACCAGCACAAACCTGTTGTGATTAATTATTCAATAAATAAGTTACAGATACTAATGTTTACTCTAATAAGTTATTAAACAGAATAAAGATCTGTACCTGGAGCGGTTGAAAGTTTCTGAATGTTGTATGTTGAGCAACAGAAAGTGAGAACACACACACACACACACACACACACACACACACACACACACAACTCTCTCTCTCTCGCTCCCTCTCTCTCTGTGGTTTGTTTGGTGTTTCAGATCCTTATATTACATTCACCCTCTGATCATATCTTTATCATATCGTCATTCATTCTGTGTATGTGCGTGTGTGTATGGGTGTGTGCGTATGTGTGTGTAATATATATATATATATATATATATATATATATATATATATATATATATATATATATATATAAAGCACACACATACATAAAGACAGCACTGTGGAAAAGTCTTAGGCATCCTTTTTTTTTTTTTAGTTTGTTATAGATGTTTATATAGATGTTATAATGTTTATCCATTATTGAGTCAGTACAAAACCATGTTGTATTTCCTAACATTACTTTTACCAAAAAAAAAAAAAAAAAAAAAATTACAGAAAATGTTTGTATGTCAGTAAAGAAAGGGACATATTACATAACAGACTAAAAAACATAACGAATTCTGCTGGATTTTGCATGCCAAAAAAAGAAAAAATAGAAAAGCAATTGATACAGTCAAAGAACTGTGGCAGATTCTCCAAATAAGTGTCTCCTTACAAGAACTACATTGTTCTTCCTGTTAAGGTTGAGTGTTAGGATTCTAAAATCCACTTCCTGTTACACACTCCTTCCCTTGTGCAGACAATGTATAATGTATGACTTCTGAAGCCTGTTAAACATTTACTGGAATGCAAGGATGAAAAGGCGAGATTTACAGTGAAGCAAATTAAGACCAAGTCTTATCCTACACGTGCAAGCAAAACACAGTGTTCTTTGAATATAAAATAGCATTTAGATTTACCCCAGGCCATTATATATTTTCTACATTATCTATTTTCTGCAGTTCAACATTTGTTTGCTTCCTGCCACTCAGGTATATCTACATCTGTTTTAGGACTTGGTAATGTTTTATCTTTAGGAAGCCTTGCACTAAAGGCAGAAAATACATCCAAAATCAACATTAGTCAATGTCACCAGAAGTCAACACGTCACATCTCAATCAACAAATAATTCCATTATCTGTGGTTGTTTATTCAGAATATTTTTACATTTAAAATTAGAGAAATAAGTCTTGAGTATAAACCAATCAGCCATAACTTTAAAACCACTGAAAGGTAAAGTGAATAACATTGATTATCTCATTACAGTGGCACCTGTCATGGGCTGGGATATATTAGGCAGCAAGTGAACAGTCAGTTCTCAAAGTTGATGTGTTGGAATAAAGAAAAATGGGCATGTGTAAGGATCTGAGCGACTTTGACAAGGGTCAAATTCTGATGGCTACATGACATGGTCAGAGCATTTCCAAAATGGCAGGTCTTGTAGGGTGTGCAGTGGCTCACTGATGCGCATGGAGAGGTGAAGGCTATCCAATCTGGTCCAATAACACAGAAGAACTTCTGTAGCTTAATGTTAATACTGGCTATGATAGAAAGGTGTCAGAACATACAATGCATCGCAGCTTGCTGTGTATGGTACTACGTAGCTGCAGACTGGTCAGAGTGCCCATGCTGACCCCTGTTCAGAGCCGAAAGCGCCTACAATGGGCACATGAGCATCAGAACTGGATGATGGAGAAATGGAAGAAGGTGGCCTGGTCTGATGAATCATGTTTTCTTTTACATCATGTGGATGGCTGGGTGTGTGTGTGTGTGTGTGTCACTTACCTGGGGAAGAGATGGCACCAGAATGCACTGTGGGAAGAAGGCAAGCCGGCGGAGGCAGTGTGATGCTCCCGGCAATGTTCTGCTGGGAAACCTTGGGTCCTGGCATTCATGTGGATGTTACTTTGACACATACTACCTACCTAAACTTTGCTGCAGACCAAGTACACCCCTTCATGGCAACGGTATTCCCTAATGGCAGTGGCCTCTTTCAACAGGATCATGAACCCTTCCACACTGCAAAAATTGTTCAGGAATGGTTTGAGGAACATGACAAGGAGTTCAAGGTGTTGACTTGGCCTCCAAATTCCCCAGATCTTAATCCGATTGAGCATCTGGACAAATAAGTCTGATCCATGGAGACACCACCGAACAACTTAGAGGACTTAAAGGATCTGCTTCTAACATCTTGGTGCCAGATACCACAGCACACCTTGAGAGGTCTTGTGGAGTCCCATGCCTCAGGGGGTCAGAGCTGTTTTTGCGGCACAAGGGGGACCTACACAATATTAGACAGGTGGTTTTAATGTTATGGCTGAACAGTGTATGAGCATAGCTTATTTGGAGATTCTGGTTCAGTCGAATACAAGAAAACCATTTCAAATAGACACTGGAGGTTATATTGAGTCTAAATAAAAGTAGATAATGTCTTGTTTAGGTCAGTTATGAGAACTGCAGCAAGTGCTAAACTAATCTACACAAACAGACTTCCTGTCAGCCCTATGTGGCTTATCATACAGCTCTATCAGATAGAGTGTGTGGGTTGTGGCTGGTCTGTTACACATTTAACCAGGAGTACTGACCTGCCAAACTCCACGATACCCCCAATTCAGAAGCACATATTTGCACAAACATACACTATATGGACTCATACTCATATGTGGACATTTGACCTTCACACCCATATGTGCTTGTTGAACATCCCAGACAGATTTAGTCCCCCTTTACTGTTATAATAACGTCCACTCTTGTGGGAAGGCTTTCCACTAGATTTTGGAGTGTGGATGTGGGGATTTGCTAATTCAGCCACAAGAGAGTTAGTGAGGTCAGGAACTGATGTCGGGTCGAGGAGGCCGAGGTGCAGTTGGCATTCCAGTTCATCCCAGAGGTGTTCACTGGGGTTGAGGTCAGGGCTCTGTGCAGGTCACATGAGTTCTTCCACACCAACCCTGGCAAACCATGTCTTCACGGACCTTCATTAAGCAACACTCCTTACCTACTTTACGCAACCCTGCACCAAGAACCAGGTGTTCTTTTTGAGGTTGGCAAGGTATTATCAGCATGTTTTGTAATGTTTCACAAACTGAGATGCATTTGGTGTGCTTTTAAAAAGTCCTTGATGAGCTGGGGGAAATAAGTAAAAGGTATCGGTACTCAGAGCACTGGGTATGCTCTGCCTGAGACAGATTACAGTACAAACCACAAAAGATGAGTCATATTTGCTTGAGTGACCATTTTATCAGGTGACATCCACATCTAGGACATTTTACTATATGCTGTTTTATGAATCTGGCATATGAAGAAAATGATGGTTGAAGAGGGACAGGGCTCATGCACTGTATATAATGTAAACAGTATATTAGGAGAAAAGTATGATAACACAACATATTATCATATTATATGAGCATAACACATTATATAAATATTAAGATTAGCATCGTATATTCAAATGAAAGCCTTTGTAGCCCAACACTACAAGAGCACACAGAAGATTATAGTCTAAATAAAAGTAGATGACATTTCATTTTGGTTACTCATGGGAAGTTTAGCACGTCTCAGGTCTCAGCATTAACATAAATAAACTTCCTGCAAGCTCCATATCGCTATAATAGATCAAGAGTGTGTGTGTGTATGTGTGTGTGTGTGTGTTGGGGGCTGGTGTTGTGGGGGTGGGGGTTGGGGGGCGATGTTGGGTGGGTGAGTGTTTTGTTTGTTGCACTTTCAATCACCTACCAAATCCCACCAAACCACCGCACAAGTGCGTATGTTATTGCACATTGATGAATTATTGATGAAAGTGACGTCACTGAGTCAGTATATTAGAGATGTAGAAAGGGGAAAAATGAGTTAAGTCATAGCAGAATTCAGTTGGAGTTAACAACAATAATTAATACACCCAAAATGAAGACACTGTCCACTCCAGCTATACAGAACAAGTAGGTGCCATTGCCTGCTGTGCTTTGTGGACTGGCATACATGCCACTGGGTTGAGGGGGTTGCGGAGCAGTATGCAGGCCGAGTGACAGTGATGGGGTGTGGCGTACTGTGGGTACAATGCTCTACTTTTCTCTTTTTTTCTGTAGGTTGTTGCAGCTGGAGTAGGGTTGGGGTTGTGGTGAGCTGGGGCACACCCAAAAAAGGAGGTGGATCACGTGCTGCAGGTCATTATGATTCTGCGGTCCTCCTCCAATCTGGAGGTAACAGAATGCCGGTCAGTATTCTGGGGGCATACATGAGACATGCATAGAGCCTGATCCACCAAAGTCTGATTGAGGATGAGCCCCTGAAATGTGGAGGAAAAGTTGAGGTGTACACATATCATCTGGTGTCCCTCAAAATTGAATATAAGGGACAAATACACAGAATGAGGTTGGTGGTTAGTTCCTATCTTTTCTAGCCAGTAATTCTGGGAACTTACTGCCTAGGGTTTGTTCAGCAAGATACGGATTTAGGCCTGTGTGGGTCCTGACAAAAAAGCTGTGAGGCTTGCAAGCCGTTGCCAGCAGACACACTTCCGGGTGTCCCTCTCTCCTTGGCTCCTTTCAGACTTCCCTCTGGATCAGTTGCATGGATGAATACCTTAAGAATGTATTTGACTAGATTGTGCCAAGATTCAACACATAATTGCCGGTCCCAAAAAGCCACAAGGTAAAGCTTCTCTATGTGGCTAATTATAACCCTATGGCTTGGCACTAAGGGGTAGATAAAACTTACAATATGTTACAATAAAATGCCGGTCAACACCTCATTTCTCTTGGCTGGATATTTGTGGTGATGTATGCCAGTGGTGTGGGTCTTGCTGCAAATGTCAGGTGGTGAATTGGCCACCCCAACCATGCTGTTGTGCCCTCTGCCCCTTATTAAGATCCTCTTCAAATTGGTATCATTGGGCCATTAGATCAGTCACCAGTACAAAAACGTTTCGTTTTGTACTAGTTCTTATGGACTTTTTATGTCAATTGAATGCCTCTACAGGATTTCACTTGTATTACTCCCCACCTCTAGCTTAAAATTACTTACCTGAGGATGTTGACTCCGAGGTGTTGCTCTGGCGGAGAGCTGAGCTTGCCTCCTGCCCTGATGCACTGACCTCCTGTCATGCTGTACTAACCTCATAGAACACCACATTGAGACTCCCTCTGGCATGGTTGCATGCAGACAACCATACTGCATGTCTGAGCAGAAAAAAAAATAGATCCGAAGCAACTGGAAAGTCACATAGTAACTCAAACAACAGATTTATGCTAGTGCCCAAGCATGATGGTGCATTCTGTTGCTGTGTGGACTTTCACAAGGTGAAAGCGATTTCTAAGTTTGATGCATATCCAGTGCCTTGGATTGATAAACCCCCTAAGTGCAGCTCATTTTTAAAATTTGGCTCTCGATTTAAACAAGGGTTATTATCAGATTCCTTTATCAACAGACTCCTTGGAAAAAAACAGAGTGGCAGCTATATTTCAACAACTAATGGACTCTAATGGAACTAATGGAACTAATGGCAGGTGCAAGTTGAATTTGAAGGTATGTTAGATGTTCCTGTGCTGATCTGCTGAGTCCAATTCCTGTTTACCATGTACATGTGGCAAATAAGGAGATCTAAATCAGAACTGGCTTCCTGCTTGCGATTGTGAAACTTCACATTTTAAGTGCAAGACACTTGATTAGATGCCTTTTTCCAAAATACACAACCAACCACAAAAGTTTCCACAACCCGCAACAGGTCAGAACCAACCAAATGTTAAAGATGCAATTACACATGTAACACATTAATCAGCATTTGTAATCAGATATTATTGGCCTACACATGCTATAGCGTGCATTCACCAAAACCTCACCCTGATTAATGAAGATGCTGGTTACAATTTTTTGTTCAATTCTGACACCTTTATAGCTTCAGTGCAAAACTAAGAAGGCAAACAGACACCATACATGTTTTGGCTGATTTAATAACAGGAACATTAGGTGCAAATTAGATTTTTTTTTTCCAGCATGTAGAGACCTTATGACCTCAGGTTGCAGTCAAACATTCGAATCTAGACAGAGACCATAATATAATGGTGTAAATGATTACATGCTGTTGGGGTCACTGAAGTGCTTTTGCCTGTAGCAAAAGTTCATCATTTTTTATAATCTGCCTCAGTAAACGATTTCAACAGAGGTTTCATCTTGTCACTTTATAGATAACTCCAGATGTAGCAGAAAAACCCAGATATGGCAGATTTTGTAGCGTGATACTGAAACTTCCTTCAGCATTTGTGGTTATTGAGTAACTATCTGTAAGTAAATAAGATAGGAGAATATATGTTTTCTTTCTTGGATTTGTCTTGGGCATGGTTATGTGCATTATTTTATTTTTTATTGCTCATACTGTAAATTGCTGTGTATTTTCTTTGACTCACAATATTATATTTATTCATAGTTTAAATGTCTGCTTTGTGGCCAGTTTCAACGCTCATATTTCAAATGTGTGCTTAATGTTTTACTTATAAATGTATACATTTTAAAGATGTCCTGTGGTGGTTCATCTCTCCAAGTCTATCAAAACAAGATTAAAGTAGCCCTGACCTCAAAAAGTATTTTTGAGATGCTTAACTCTTCTTGAATGGCTGACTCCAATTATACAGACTGGTGATTAGGTGAACTTTGTTACCATAGTGCTAAATGGACAATTTTCCATGTATAACTGATTATGATCTGCTGCTTTGAATTTATCATGGCTGAGATAAGATATTGATGTAAAACTTGGAATCCACCGAACCTTGCTAGTAAGCTCATTAACCTACATGATGTTAGTGATTAACATAATATTGATTATTATGGTCATGTTATATTTAACAGCTTTGGCTACTGTTAAGTAAGATCACGTATTTTTTGTTTTCTTTATTTTTACTCCATGTTCTCCCTAATCAGGTTCTTTCCCAAACCATTTTATTAGGAATGCCTATACACCTGTTCACTCATGCAACTATCCAGTCAGTCAATCATGTGGCAGCAGTGCAATGCATAAAATCGTGCAGATACACATCGAGAGCTACAGTTAATGTTCAAAACAAACATAAGAATGGGGAAAAAACCTCTTTGACCTCAGCATGGTTGTAGGTGCCAGACAGGCTGGTTTGATTATTTCAGAAACTGCTGATCTCCTGGGATTTTGACAAACAACAGTCTCTAGAGTTTACACAGACTGGTGCAAAAACTAAAAACATTGTTGTTCATGACAGAGGTCAGAAGAGAATGACCAGACTGGTTTGAGCTGACAGTAAGGCTGCGATAACACAAACAACTACTCTTTACAACCATGGTAAGCAGAAAAGCATCTCAGAATGCACACAACCTCAGTCCTTCAGGTGGATGGTCTGCAACAGCAGAGAACCACATCGGGTTCCACTCCTGTCAGCCAAGAACAGGAATCAGATGCTACAGTGGACACAGAGTCACCAAAACTGGAGGTGCATCTCAAATAATTAGAATATCGTGGAAAAGTTCATTTTTTCCCGTAATTTAATTCAAAAAGTGGAACTTTCATATATTCAAGATTCATTACACATAAAGTGAAATATTTCAAGCCTTTTTTTGTTTTGTTTTAATCTTGATGATTACAGCTTACAATTCATGGAAATGTTTCCAGTATCTTAAAAATATTAGAACAAAGAATTTATAATACAGCAATGTAGACCTGAGAAGAGCTCTAATCAGCTAATTAATTGAAGTTTCCACAGTTAGTGATGATTTGGGGTGTCATCTCATCTGCTGGTGTTGGTCCACTGTGTTTTCTCAAGTCGAGAGTTGATGCAGCGTCTACCAGGAGATTTTAGAGCACTTCATGCTTCCTTCTGCTGACAAGCTTTATGGAGATGCTGATTTCCTTTTTCAGCAGGATGTGGCACCTGCCCACAGTGCCAAAACTACTAGTAACTGGTTTGCTGACCATGGTATTACTGTGCTCGATTGGCCAGCCAACTCACCTGACCTGAATTTTGTCAAGAGGAAGATGAGACACACCAGACCCAACAACACGGACGAGCCGAAGGCTGCTATCAAAGCAACCTGGGCTTCCATAACACCTCAGCAATGCCACAGGCTGATCGCCTCCATGCCACGCCGCATTGATGCAGTAATTCGTTCAAAAGGAGCCCTGACCAAGTATTGAGTGCATAAACTAACATAGTTTTCAGAAGGTCGACATTTCTGTATTATAAATTCTTTGTTCTAATATTTTGAGATACTGGATTTTTGATTTCCATGAGCTGTGAGCCGTAATCATCAACATTAAAACAAACAACAAAAAAAAGCAGCCTGAAATTATTTTCTAAATATTTAAATACTACACGTTAATACAAATTAGCAGAGACTTCGCCACGCTAAGGGAAATGGTATTTATAGTAGATCCTGGCCTCAGGAGTGTCTCTGAGTAGCAGAGGAAAGGAGAACGGCGTCACAGCGCCACGGCCAACATTAAACGTAACACCAGCCACGTCATTTCATACAACGTCTGTAGTAACACATCCTGATCATGGTCTATTTACGGATTTAAATATATATCTAAAAAAATATATAGCAATGTTAGCAGTACAGTTAAGTAGATACGGGGATTTATATTAGACTCGTCAAACAGAGTTTCTATAAATAACACATATTAATCGGAACACTTCTTTTCATAGCTGTGTTTCCGTCGAGGCTTAAAAAAGGCGCAATACATTACCCCACCCGCATTCGTACAAACTTCGCTTTCTGCGTCGGGATTGGTGGAGCAGCTCCGGCTTTCTGCGCTGTGATTGGTTACTAGCCGGGCAACTCTTTCACATAATCCTCGCTCGTTGTTTCTTAAATAAAACTACCAGCAAACAAAGTTATCTTTTCTGGTACAGTGATTTTTTCTCTTCTGCAGATGTATGTTCTGTGTGTGTTTCATTCTACTATTATAGTATTTCCCCAGTATTTCCACAAACAAATAAATCTTTGCTACTATATTGTTTGGCTTCATAAGGCCAAATAATATCTTTTCAGCCAAAATTATTAGCTTTACATCCATAAATCCAAGTGTAATGAGTAAGGAATGAAAAAGAAACATGGGTGTGTGCTGTTTTGGGAAAATAATTAATGACGGGGTGGTATGATGGTGAAGCAGTTTTATTCCTCTTACACCACAAAACCAATGAATTTTCATATGAGTGGCATAAATGCATGCATGGCATAAAAATACAAACCTTTACTGGATTGACACATAAACTGACCAATCATGGCGCAGGGGGTGGAGTTTGCCCGAATACAGTTGGGAATCAATGACGCTTTTGCAACCCGGAAGCGGCAGTAAACATTCAGGATATCTGCTAGCAGTCTGCTATTTCGTCTTCAACTCCAGTGATATTAGCTCAGACTTGGTGAGCTCTAACGCTGGAGGAGGCGGTGGCGCTGCTGGAGTTGTATCTGGTCGTTATGGTCATTTCTTTGTCCTGGGCTGTTTATTTTCTTTTCGTGTCCAAACCGGGACTGGGCAAAAACTACAGGATGGACTGAACCCAGCTGCAGGTATTTAGTTATTTATTTATTTTTTACCAGATTACAGTGAGAGTTAAAGTACATTGGGTAGTTTTAACTACTAACCCTGTGGTTATGAGTAATTTAAGTGTCTGTACATTCTGTAGGCACCAAAATGTTGTTATGAACATTAAAATGTTCCAGATGTTATCATGAATTGAGTGCCTTTTTAACGCTACACGCGTCAGTGAGATGCATATTAATGTGGATGAAAGCGATTGGTCACCTGCTTTGATTATGCAAATTGAACCCTGCAGCTCGGCCCCTGATTGGCTGCTGTCGTTTGTTCAAAATTTGCATTCTTTGTGTCCTGCTGTTACAAAGCAGTGCTCTTATACCACAGTAACATTTTTATTTATTTCTGCAGCGGTCACAAAAATATGATATGTTATGGCAGCTTTAAACAGTCCTTCCCTCACCAGCTTCTCTTCTTTCTACCATCTTGAAATTAATTGATAAGACGAAAGGAAAAAAAACAAAAAACGAAAGAAAGAAAGCACAGTGTTTCTTCGTCCTGTGTTACATTACAGTTACGAAGTGCTGACACTGGAGACTCCTTCCTTTTTGGCATCTGCTTTCTTAATAACATGACACGGTGTTGTTGTTGTTTTTTTTTTTTTGTAATCTTCAACTTTTAACATTAAAGCCAGTTTGTGGCGTACCACATCACACACTGGGGGGAAAAAACCATCTCGACGTTTAGTGGACGTTTATTCGACACCCGGCTTCTCTTTGATGATTGGTAGACCTCTTAACAAGGCGGAACCTCGTAACCGATCAGTAAATCGGGAACGATCATGACTGACATCTCGAACGTAAACTTATCCGCACCAGTTGGAATCGCTTGGAGCCTGCAGTAGGTGTAATTTGTAAATATTGTTCATTTCTGAAATTTGTTGTTTATACGTCTAGCTGTCACATCCTTCAGCTAGCAGCTGGGAGCACTAAAAAAAAGGTTCTTGGCTGATTGGCTGTTTATTATTAGTCTTGGATTCCGAATCCCTGTGAACGAGCGATAACGTGTTCGAACGAGCACATTAATGTAAACCTGACGTTCATGTTACATATGTAGCTTTTTAGTTTTTGTAACTAGAGGTCAAAAGATAGTGGATTTTACCGATTCTGATAACTAATTTGGGCGGTACCTGCCGATAACCGATTAATCGACCGATAGTTTTTCAAATTGATACTGAATTTAAAACACTCAAAGTAAAATATTGCTGAACTTTATTACAGAAATAAACAGTACTGACTGTGCCATGAAAACGTACTGTACTTTTTATAATGAAATAATTATATAAATATTAATATGTTAACGGCTAATAAATATTAAAGTAAATAAAAGATATACATCCAAACTGAACCAAAAAGTAACACACCAAATAAAAATAGAGACATCCAAAATGAATCAAAAAACACTTCAAATAACACAACAAAATTGGTCAGAGATAGTTTTTATTTCGCCTCTAGATGCCGCTCTCGTACTGTATAATGACGGCGGACTGTTCTCAGTCAACTGACGTGGCCGGGACAAACTATCGTTCCAGCAATCCGTTAATCGGTGCCGATTAATCAACTAAACCGATTAATCGGTCAACCTCTATTTGTAACTAGTGTAGTTTCATCATTATGCAGTCCCTCCAGGATTTCACAATTTTGTGAGAGATTAACGCAAAATCAAGCGAACTCCGCAAAAACAAATAGAACAAAAATCTCCGCAAATTGAAATAAGATGCAGCGAAATCACGCATTTTTGGCAATAATCACAAAAAAAACCCTGTGAAATCTTGTACGGACTGATTAGCAAACTAAGTTACACAGATAACTAGAATAAGGACTGATTAACACACTAATTAACACGGTCTTTTGGTTCCCTGTTCTTGAGGATCCTAACAGCGACCCATCAGGTCACTCAGTCATGGACTTCTCGAAGTTCCTGGCAGACGATTTCGAAGTGAAGGAGTGGGTGAACGGTGCGTTCAAAGTGGCTCAGAAAGATGCGCCGGGCAAAGCGGACGCTCACGCAGCCACACTGGTCATGAAGCTGCAGCTGTTTATTCAGGAAGTCAACAACTCAATAGAAGGTAACGATAAGATCTACGATGTGTTTCTGACATGAGCTCACCGACTTCAACTTGTGATGTAAAGAACCTAAAATAAACACTCGTTCCGATTGCCTTAGTGTGTACTTTATAGTGACCTTCGCTGTCCTTATTTTATTACCTGTACTGTGTATGTGAATATGCTAGCAATAAAAACTGTGTGTGTTTGCGTGGATCTTCAGAAACCAGCATTCAGGCTCTGCAGAATATGCCCCGTGTGCTGAGAGACATCGAAGCAGTAAAACAAGAGGCTTCCTTCCTCAGGGATCAGATGGTGATGGTGAAGGAAGATATTAAGAAGTTTGAACAGGACACCGTGCAGTCTATGCAGGTCCACAAAAAAAAAAACCCACACATTATTGTTTCTATAGTAACAGATTACACAGGGACTTGTATGTGATGTGTAATTGTCAATATGACGAAGTTTTCTGCGAGAGGAAAACATTTTTTCTCCATTTTAATGTTGAGTGGCATTTCGAAAACTAGTTCCTGTTTAGTCTTGGTCAGGTCAGCTTTGGCAAACGATGAGTAGAAGTGTATGAGTATGTCTGGGAAATTAACAGCAGGTAGGACAAATGTTTTAAAATTTCTTTGTGTGTGTGTGTGTGTGTGTGTGTGTGTGTAGGTGCTGGTCGAGCTCGATCAAGTGAAGTCCAGGATGCAGCTAGCAGCTGAAGCGCTACAGGAAGCAGACAAATGGAGCACTCTCAGTGCAGACATTGAGGAAACCTTCAAAACTCAGGTGTGTGTGGGTGTGTGCGTGTGTTTAAATGTTGGTTGATGGCCACTTAACCTGAATGTGTGTGTGTGTATGTGTGTGTGTGTAGGATGTGGCTGTGATTAGCAGTAAGCTAGCGGCGATGCAGAACAGCCTGGCCATGCTGGTGGACACTCCGGACTACAGTGAGAAGTGTGTGCAGCTGGAGGCGCTCAAAAACAGACTGGAGGCCCTGACAAGCCCTCAGATCGTCTCCACCTTTAATACACACTCTACAGGTCTCTCTCTCTCTCTCTCTCTCTCTCTCTCACTCACTCACACACACACACACTTGATTTGCATTTCAACTTCATTGCCACAATTTTATATATTTTTCCACCACAGCACAGTTGAACGCGCCATTCTGATTCCATTCTCTCTAATGCGTTATCGTTTCTATAGCAACAACGTACATATGGACTTGTATGGCAGATGCTCCACATAATCTGAGTCTAGCAGTAAACGAATGAAAAGATTTGGCGTAATTTGACAAAGACAAGTGTGTAACTCTTTATGTTTTCTGTGATGGAACCTTCATGGAAGGAACCTTCGGTCTCAGCACTTTGTTAGGGTCCGCCACATAGCAGCCACCTAGCAACACCCTTTCAACCACCTGAGATCCCATAGAAACCGCCTAGCAACACCCAGACAACCACCTGAGATCCCATAGAAACCGCCTAGCAACACCCAGACAACCACCAGAAATACCATAGCCACCACCTGGAATAACATAGCAACTGCTTAGCAACACTCAGACAACCACCTGGAATACCATTATCGGAACTCGACAAAATCTCATCTCCCGACCTGATTTTTTTTTATTCAGTAAATATATTTGTTTGACAGGGAAGCCGTGTGCAAACAGGGATTATATATATATATATATATATATATATATATATATATATATATATATATATATATATATATATATATATATATATATATATATTTTCATTCATTTATTTGAGAAAACGAGGTAGAAAAGGGGCAGGTGCTCAAGCCCCCTTTGATGTCTATGTGTGCTGGGATCCCATAGCAACGACATAGCAACACCCTACCACCTGCAATAGCAACCACCTAGCATAATTTAGTAATCAACTAGCAATACCCAGACAACCACCTGAAATACCATAGCAACACCTTAGCAACCCCCACTGAGCACCTTTGCTAACACTCTAGGAACCACCTGGGATAACACAGCAACACCCAGGCATCCATCTGAAATAACAGCAATCACATAGCAACCATCTACCAACACCCAAACAACCACCAACACCTGGAACACAATCGTAACACCCTGCTAACCACCTGAAATACCTCACCAACCACCTCGCAACAACCTGGCACTCACCTGAAATACCATAGCAACTGCCAGCAACATCCTAGCAACCACCTGAATATACCTTCGGAACTGCCAAGCAACACCTTAATGACCACCTGGAATGCCAAAGCAATCATGTAGCAACATCCTAGCAACCTCTTGGCAACATTAGGGGCAATGCTTAAGCTCTCCTAGACATGCTTTTTTTTTAGTTTTTATTTATGTGTGATGGTAAATGTGTGTGTTTGTGTTTCATGTGCAGATCAAGCTAAGCTGTTTGTGAAGGTTTTCACAGAAATGGACAGAATGCCACAACTACTGGCTTATTATTACAAATGCCACAAGGTGAGGGTTGTGAGCACACACACACACACACACACACACACCCACACCCCAATGTTGTACATTTCTGCATTCAGGTGAATATTTTTACTATATTAACAACTAGTTTCATTCACATTGTGTGTGTGTGTGTGTGTGTGTGTGTGTGTGTGTGTGTGTGTGTGTGTGTGTTTTTCAGGTGCAGCTGTTGAGTGTGTGGCAAAGTGTGTGTCAGTCTGATGCCCATCTGAAGCAGCAGCTGTCTGAGTTCTATGACACACTCCTGTCCACCTGGTACACCCAGCTCCAGTGGAGCAGTCAGGTACGTACTCTCTCTCTCACACACACACACACACACACACACACACACACACACACACACACATACACGCTCAGCTTTTATAAACATTTGATGCTATAACACAACGAGTCACACGTGTTGTGTGTTCGTGAGCAGGTCTTTAAGAACCCATATGAGGTGGTGACGGTGCTGACGATACAGACCCTGGGTGCCATGGTTCCATCAATCCCAGAATGCATTGCAGCAGCACTGGACCACTGCCCTGCTGAAAGTCGACTCGACACGCTTCTCGAGCTGCACCAGACGGCAGCCAGCTTCAGCCGCAGCCTGGAAAACGCCATGCAGCCTCACCTCGGTGTGTGTGTGTGTGTGTGTGTGTGTGTGTGTGTGTGTGTGTTAACAAAACCCTGACTGCACACAGTTGGTGTCCGTTTCAGTTCCAGGTTTTAACACTGCAAAATGTGGAGGGGGGGATACTTGGGCAAAGCAATGTAAAAATTGTGTGTGTTGTAGGTGAGTGTAACCTGTTGAAGGTGTGTGAGCTGGTGTCGAGTGTGTATGCACCGTATAAAAGTTATCAGATGCAGTACGGAGAGCTGGAGGAGACCAACCTGCTGATCCAACTCAGTGCTGTACCGCTGGTGAGTATACACACACACACACACACTTTTCAGGTGATGTAAGATTCATTCCTGAGACGGCCAAAATGTACTGATGTCTCTGCACACTTTTCCATTTTACATGTGTGTGTGTGTGTGTGTAGGAGTGTGGCGAGGTGCTGGACTGCGTGCTGGAGCTCACACACTCGGTACAGAAGGTGTTTGGTCTGGCAGCGGCGGCCGTGGATCGTTGTGTCAAACTCACAGAAGGACTCGGAGTGTGTGGCCTCATCAAAGCCCTTCGTGCTCTGTTCACCAAGTACACACACACACACACACACACACTGAGTGGCAAATACAATGAAATAAAATGTAATTAAATAACAAAAATTTAACAAAATTATAAGACAAATGTCTTTATAGTTTATTCTTTTGGAACAATTTTTTCCCCTCTCTCTCTCTCTCTCTCTCTCTCTCTCTCTGCCTCTCTACCCATGTACCCCCTTTCCGCATCTCTTGCTTTCTGTTTCTTCGTCCCCCTTTCTCTCTTTCTGCCTCCACCTCTCTCTTTCTGTCTGTCTCTCTCCCTGTGTCTCTCTTTCTTTGTTTCTTTCTTTCTCGCTCGGTCTCTCTTCCTTTCTCTCTGTGTTGCTCTCTCTGTCTCTTCCTTGGTCTCTTTTTCTTTCTCTCTCTTTTTTCTGTCTCTCCCTGTCTTTCTTTCTCTTTCTGTTTTTCTGTCTCTCTCTCTCTCTCTCTCTCTCTCTCTCTCTCTCTCTCTCTCAGGTACGTGTCCGACTTCTCCATCACACTTCAGTCGATCAGAAAGAAATATAAGCTGGAAGACACGCCCACGTCTGAGGTGTTCACTGAGGATTGGACGGCTTTCCAGAATTCCGTCAGGTGGGCGGAGCTTTGAGAGCTACAGCCTCTTTCATTACTGTTTGAATAGTTGATTAACTTTTTATTTATTTATTTTTTAATAGGATTATTGCTATGTGTGGAGAGCTACTTAGACAGTGTGGCACTTTCGAGCAACAGCTTTCTAACAAGTAAGACACACCCCCACACACCCACACACACCCCCACACACACACACACACCCCCACACACCCCCCCCCCCCCCCCCCCCCCCCACACACACACACACACACACACACACACACTGAGCATCAAAACATTTCATTAAATCTACACCCATTTGCATGGCTATTGATGATTGGCAGGATCCTGGGAAAGGCGGGGCGTTTCCTGTGGGAGGGGTTTAACCCCAGGAGTCTGAGTGGCCTGCAGGAGGGCGGGGCTGAGCGGCGTGGCCAGAAGAACCCTTGGCAAGAATATAACTATCTACAGCAGAGCAGCACGGCCGAGTACAACACGCTGCTGGAAACACTGCACACACTCAAGGTCTGTGTGTTCTCACTGTTCGGTTCACTCAGGTGTTGTACAGGATGTACATCTGCTGTGTTCTACAGCATGCCCCAAAGTGCTTTAGTCCTTACTTAACATAGAGTTACATTAAATGTCCTGCTGGTTTCATCAAAGGGTGTGCAAACTTTGTGTGTGTTGTAGGAGAAAGGCACAGGGAACTCAAGCCTCCTCTCAGACACCCGTGTCGCCTTGACTCGCCTGAACCAGCAGGCCAATCAGCTCGCCTTCGACTCCGTCTTCCTGCAGATCAAACGCCAGCTTTGCCTGCTCAGCAAACCAGAGGTGTGTATAAATGTGTGTGTGAGAGATGTGCAAGAAAGACAAGAGAAAAGTCTGACTGTGTGTGTGTGTGTGTGTGTGTGTGTGTGTGTGTGTGTGTGTGTGTGTGTGTGTGTGTGTGTGTGTGTGTGTGTGTGTGTGTGTGTATAGGTTCGAGGTTCTGCTGCTCTGGGTGAAACCCTTACAGAAGATTTACCGACCTTCAGCCTCTCTCCACAGGAGTACATTACTAATGTAAGACACACACACACACACACACACAATATCCTTTGACACATACAGTCAGGGTTATTGAATGTGTGTGTGTGTGTGTGTGTGTGTGTGTGTGTGTGTGTGTGTGTGTAGATTGGGCAGTACATCATGTCTCTGCCGCTGCATCTGGAGCCGTTTGTGACTCAGGAGGATCCGGCACTGGAACTGGCCTTACACACAGGCAAACTGCCATATCCCCCCGAACAAGGTACACACACACACACTGCCATGTCCAGCTAACTAAAAAGTGTCCACACTCACATTTTTCTGCACTAACGACACACCCTTCCTGCAGGCGATGATGTTCCGGAGTTGGAGAACACGGCGGATTATTGGCTGGGGTCTATCGCCAGGGCAACCATGCAGACCTACTGCGATGTGATTCTGCAGATCCCTGAGCTGAGTCCTCACGCTACCAAACAGTTGGCTACAGATATCGGTATTATATTAGAATCAAGAACTAACCAAAAACACATAATATCAAACCTGACCTAACACACACAAGCAAGCTAATATACACAAAATTGCATGCAGTAAATATTTACTATTTAGGATTATATCCTAAATATCAGTCCTGTTGAACGCTTGATGCTGATTGCTCAGAAGGTTTTGATTCATTGACAGTAGTTTGGGCTGCAAGGTTTCGAATAATGCACTCGCTCTAACGCGTTATCGTTTCTATAGTAAACTTGTAATCGTTGACATGGTGACGTTTCCAGTTAGGCGATTTTTATTTACGATTTATGGTAAGTTAGAGATTTGTAACATTCGTTAAGTTTAAGACTTCAAGACAGTGGAGTTCATGCTTCCCAGTTTCTCGGTAACACGACGAGCTGTTTACAGCTGCTATGACGCAAGCGATAACAAGAGCTAACTTGTTTCCCGGATGTTCTACAGCATTGCTTGTAGCTATAAACAGTGATAGCAGTGACTCTGCTTCATCACACCAACCCGTCGGTGATTATTTGCCTAGAACAAGCACGCCCCCAAGTGTGTTCATCAGTGTATCATTTTGATGTTTTTAAAAAAAAAAAAAAATTGTTGATTAATGCAGGATTTCATTTCTGTTCCCAGATTACCTGAGCAACGTGATGGACGCCTTGGGCCTACAAACGTCCAGAACTCTCCAGAACATCACGGCTCTCCTCCGTGCCAAACCCGAAGAATTCAGACAGACGGCTAAAGCTCTCCCACGCAGGCTGTCGTCCACCATCGCTGCCATGCGAGGCCTCGAGCACTGAGGGAGATGTAGACACTCTTTTGTTTAGTTTGGTTTTACCTCTCCTTGTGCCCTTGTTTTATGCACCAACTAAAACATTTTGAAGCTGGCAACTGATATATGGCATTTTGTTAACATTGCAACGTGTCACATGATAATGTAGTGTCTATGGATGGTAAGTTTCGGGTTTGTATTGTCATTCTCCTACAGAATAACGTCTCTGTATTGTGTGTATAGGAGCAGTACAGGTATCCTCCGCTCTGGTGTTTAACATTAATCGTTACCTTTCATATGCCTGAACTAAATAAATAATCTTATACCACATTCTCGATTCTGATTGGTCAGAAGGTGTTGATTAATTTTTCTAGAACAGTTTATCCATTATCGACCACACCTAATTTAACCGAGGACAAAAGTATAATTGTTGAGATGATGTTTTCTTTGAGTAGATGGTTAACATTTATGGAAGGAGTCTCCAGTGTCAGAGTTTTCTGACGCAGGAAAGCTAAACTACTCTTGAGTAGATAATCCACCGGTATATCATCGAGAAATATTGAAAACTGTTATGTTTACCTTGTAAAAGTACATTTTCAATACCATTACTGGCTACCGATCTGAAACACAATATGTACATTTCAAATCTTAGTATTCTTTATTTCTGTTGATGACTAATGCATGATGGTCACACTCCTTACTCCTTTCAAGATCCAGACCCGGGTGCTGTTGACACGTTAGACCAGCAGATGGTGTGCAAAGCAACGTTAACTCTCCTGCAGCTGGTAGTGCAAATTTACCGTTTAAACCAGAGGTGCCCAAACTTTTTCCTATGAAGGGCCAAAAATCAAACTATATCGAGGGCCGTGGGCCGAAACGTTGCATTATACCAAACTGTACTATATTAAAATTAAAGTTGCCATGGTTCGCCTCATTTATGATTTCATAATATTTAAAAATAAATAGAAAACATTACTCTGTAATCTGCTTAACTAATGCAGGTTTATCTTCCAAGTTTTATAGTTCAATGAAACTTATAGTACAATGAAAACATAAACAATCCCATTTACAGTACAATAGAGTTCGATGCCTAGTACAGCTATTCAAGCAATAAGCAATATAGCCATATGCTTGCAATATAAGTGACCTCTAATGAGAGACATTCCGCACCCCCTTTTTTCCCCCCTCTTCTCATATATGGCATGGTGGGCCAAATCAAAAGTCACCACGGGCCAACTTTGGCCCCTGGGCCATAGTTTGGGCATCTCTGGTTTAAACAAACGTGGAAAAGTCGGGAAACTCAGTAAGTGTTTTTTAATGCTCCTACGTGATCAAATGAATTTGATAATTCTGAGGTTTAAAGGTCTCTCTCTCTCTCTCTCTCTCTCTCTCTCTTTTTGCAGTACTGCAAAATCAAAATCACATTCCCTGCATGCAAGTACCTCGTTACCTGAACATATTCACCCCTACAAAACATTTGGAATATTCCACTACTTCTTCCATTTATATTGAAGCAGATTACAGAAACGAAAGTCCGAAGTGCAATTGAAGTAGACTGAAAAACAATCCATTTTTGAAAAATATTGGAATAAAAAAAGATTGATCTCACCACCTTTAGTGCAAAAGTCTTTTCAGGATACAGTCCCCGTGTATCGCGGTGCGTCCACTGATCCACAAAGCTCTTAAAAGTCGATTAGCTTTAAACTACTAGGAAAGGAAAAAAGGAAAGTACTACTACTACTAAGCATGAGCTGTCTTGGTTTTTCTATTGTCTATTGTTCTTTTCCTGCCAAAAAGCCAGACCCCGCCCCCTTTTCTTTTCCCACCAATCATGCTGGTCAGGTCACCCTGGTCACCCTGATAAGACTCAGCCACTGACTACATTTACTTGCACATCAATATTCCGATATTAATTGGAATTTGGCAATATCCGAATTAGTCAGTCCCTCCGGGATTTTGCGATCGCAGAGATGGGCGCAAAATCAGGCAAACTCAGCAATATTCAGAGGAGCTTGCAATTTTTCAAAATTACCGAAGATTTGGGCCAAAACACATCATGTGACGTCATCACAACCTGCATTCGGCTTATTCAGAAAATCCACTGAAATGATATATATGCACATCCTTAGTCCAGAAGGAATTGTGGCTGCTAACAGATGCTTAGCTGTAGGCTAGGTATTTAGGAATGGCAACTTAGGCATGCTTACAACAACCATGTATACAGGAATATTCCGATGCCCGTACGCATATAAATATCGTATTCGGAATATGGCTGCAACCCGAATATAGACCTTAAATGGAATTCGATGCGCATTTAAAAGTAGTCATTGATTTGAATAAAGATGGACCCTTTCCACACTTTCTGCTGCCAGAATTAGCCTTTACAGGGTAACTTTACTTCTGCTACACCAACAACAACAATGCAGTGAAAGAAAGCCAGATGGAATCAAACACAAATGATTCGCTAGCGGAACGAAGCCTCACCTCGAAGTTTAGCCTCGAATTTGAAGTGAAAGGTGTTTTCACTGCGCGTGAAAAACGATCTAAATCGTCTGACGGAAATCTCGGAAGTCACACGATTCATTCAAAGTTGCATCATCTGAATTTCCCGACGATCACAGGAAGAAGGAAATGAAGTTCTCTCATTTTTTTTTTTCTTTACTTCCAATTATGTTCTGAAGGCCACTTTGAACACACAAGCCTATTGAGCAGATTATACGTCTTCGTACAGGAAGCGACGAGTTCTGGACAGGAATTTAGGCCAGTTGGGGAAAATGTTTACGTTTAGGCTATACTTTCTTGGAAATCACAGTTGAACTGAGAAAAAAAAGAAAAGAAAAACGTTTTAAAATAACTCTGGAGAGATTTTGTTCTCATTGTCAGCTACGTTCAACGAAAGATTTCGTACAATTTTCTCTAACGTTGATCGTAAGGGGACGTTTTAGAGTCCGTCTACGGTACATTCGGAACAAATCTAAACTTCAGGTGATGGATTTAACAGACCTAATCCCCATCCTTGTAATCTATCTGCCGCCAAGTACGCTTTGCATTCATGGTGGATTCAGAGATATGATCATGCTAGCGAACATTTAAGAGATTAGATGAATTAGAGAGGTGAATTTACCGTAAGTGACTATAAAAAAAAATGTGGCATTTGAAGCAAGCACACACACATCAGGGAAGCACAACATGGTTACTAATTACTTTAATCATCTTAATTACTGATCATGTTGATTGGGCTGGCAGTGGTCAGTGTGGCAAAGATTGCATATCCGTAATAATTCAAGTACATAAAAAGAAACACATCAGTACAGAAAACCATTATTGATTCAGCTGATATAAACGCAGGCACAGAAAGGAAACATGATTAGAGAAAAGAAACAGGCAGACTGATCATTTCCATCCACCCCGACCCCAAAAATTAAGTAAAATAACATTAAAAATGTTAACAAAGGAAGTGTATGCAAGTGTGTGTGTGTGTGTGTACATGCATTTGCATATGTGACAAATTCAACTCATCACTTACTGCAAACAGAAAATGAATGATTGCATTCACACCATGTCTACGGTATCCATCAAGCTTGTGTGTGTGTGTGTGTGTGTGTGTGTTCATTCCTATATTCAGATTAGCTTTTTGTAAAATAGAAAATATGAATCATTCAGTGAATTGTGATCACATATCACCCAAAACAAAACACAACACACACATGTAGGGTTTTAAAGGTTTTCTTATGGTAGGTGACTAAAACATGAAGATTTATTTTAAAAATAATAAGAATAACAAACAAACAAATAAATAAATAATAATAAAAAAAGCCCAGAACAAAATACATTTTGTGCATATAAAGTACCACGCAGAAGTCTGGACATACTGGACGTTTAATTTGTATTTAAAGGAGCCGTTTGTAATTTTTTTTTAGAGCCCTCTGCTGTTTGTGAGGCGGAACTGCAATTACAACTAAAATATTGATAAACTCCGCCCCTTTTTAATCACCAAGTCTCTTTGTAGCCTTTTTTTTCCCAGCAGAGGGCGGAGCTAATTTCAGACAGAAATATCGCAAACTATTCGAAGTTGTTTTTAAAAAAAATAAAAAATAAAAAATTTTAGGAGTATCTTTATGTGCAAATCCTAAAATATATAATTTTTTTAAACAGTTGTTGTCACTTTTTGGTGGGTGTGTCCAATCCAGTCTTCTGAATGGTACTTACATGTGTGTAAATATTTTTTTCATAGCAGCATCTTAAAACCTGGCAGTCTGAACCACACAGTGTTCTTTAACGTTCCCCACATTCTCCTCTATACCTCTTCGTGCTCTTTTCTGTCTCTGCTCTCCATCTGTCTGTCTGTCTGTCTCTCTCTCTCCATCCCTCGTTCTTTTTTTTTTTAAATCACTTTGTTCATTGGCAGCATGTTGTGATGATCATTTTATTAACACAGCTGAAGAATTTAAAAATAGATATAATACATTCAATCCATTCTCGTGTAATCTACAGCCACACACACACACACACACACACACAAAACACAATTGTTGCTACTGGGAATCGAAGAGGCCTCTCTGCTACAGTTTAAGGTCAAATGTCCATAACACACACAAAAAAACGCAAAAAAACCCCAAAAAAACAAAAAACGAATACCACAGAAAACAGTTCTTTTGAGCTACTTGTTATCGCATTTTTGCTAAACCGAAACTGTCTCTCACACGTGATCTGGGCCTGATTCCAAATCACACTCGCTTGATGCGAGTTTTAAGCTACAGGCAAATCTGCCCAGTCTGTGATCCGTACGTCACGACGGATACGGAAATGATACAGGTTGATGAAAATTAAGGGAGAATTTTAATTCCAGTCAAAACACTGTTTGTGTGTGCATGTGTGGTGGCGGACCAGGAAATCCCTTCAGAAAACACAACAGAAACCATCACAGAAATTCTAATGGTTTCTACTGCAAATACCATTACAAACCATCAGCTAACCATTAAAACCATTACCATTACCATTGGTGGTCCTTAATGGTATCCACTAGACATAACATGCCACAGTTTCCATTAAAACCAATACAATTTCCATTATAATCATTAAAACCATTACAAATTCCATGAGGGTTTCTGTTTTTTTTTGCTTGTTTTTTCAGCAGGGACATGGTGAAGTTTGGACAGCTTCAGACTTCTCCTGAACTGAAATATATACAAAAAAAAAAAAAAAAGCTCCCGCAACCAGAAATAAAGTTCAGGCTTTTTGAAAAAGTGAACAGGGAGACGATCCAACAACTTGATCAAAGCATGACATTCACTGTGGAAGAAAATCACATGTCCTCAGGGGTGAAAAATACTTCAGTAACTGTGCTTTGTTACTGTTTTGGAAGGATTGTACTTTACGCAAGTATTATCTGTATTAACTGTACACTCCTTCTCAAGTAAATTTATAAGAGGAAAAAAAAATAACCCGTACTAAAAATCTCAAATGCCATGCTATTCCAATCAGTTGTGTTTTCACTTTAAACAAAAATTCATCCAATCAAATTCCGCATTAAAGACAAACTGCGTACAACTGTGCAAACGCCCAAAAAATGCAAGTACGCTGACTTTGATTTCCAGTAAGCTTAAAACATTGGCTGATTGTTCACCACCGCCATTATCATCACCTTCGACTTCACAACGGAGCGATTTTTCACTTCATCTTTGTCAATGCATCCAAAACTAAACTCAGTGACGAAGGCTTCCAAGCTGAATATATAACAAACAAACAAACGAATATAACCATCATTTACACCAGCAAGTGACAAAATGGCAAAATTCGTTTTCTATAGACCAACATGCCACAGAGCCACGATTTCAGTGACTTTTGAATAGAGATGTTCTCAATTCTCTAAGTATTAGGTATGACGATCAATAGACGAATCTGAACGGCGTCTCGGACCAATCCTATGATGCGTGTGGTCCGACGTTTCTTCACAGTTTACTTCCTACCTGCAATTAGTTCTCATTTAAGTGGTTGCCCCTAGCGACAAACTATAAGTGACACAAGCTAGTGTGAATACAGGGTTAGCTAGCAAGGGTTTTATTATGTAAATAAAAACATTCCCATGTTCCACGTTTTGGTGAAATATATTTATGTTTACAAGTTGCGGCGTCACGATATGTTACTCAGAGAACAAAAACCTCCAAAACAATGCAATTTTTTCCAAAAATCTTGTCGCCATTTTTGGTAGTTTGACATAACCAAGCTGCAGTAACATCCGACGGGTTTTCCCAGGCCACCACACACTCACTAAGTTTTTCGAATTGAATAATTATACATCGTCGATATGACATTTTAACGTTGTCTTCTTGTGAAAGCGTTCGGATGTACACAGACGCAGTTACAGTGCGCAGATACAATTCGGGTCACTGACTTTCTGTTATTCACCGCACTTGGCTCAAGGCAGGACAGCATCGGAAGACCTCTACAGACCCCAAGATTCTGGAAGAAACTGTGACGAGAGGATGTGAAATAGAGGAGATTGTGTCTTTTAACTCGGCTCGGCTTTTGTGCGATTTGTTCAGTATTGCTGCTTAAGGTTTTTTTTGGTAAAAAACTAAAATCTGTTTGATTTCAATTCGTCGATCATACTACGACGGAAAGAGAGAGACAGACAAAAAAAAGAAGAAGAGGACAGACAGCTGGACTGGAACACAAGCAAGACAGGCATCCAACTTTCTTTTTTTTTTTTCACCTGAGACTAGACAAACTGTTGTCTATAAAAAGAAAATCACCCATAACACCCTTGTTTTTCTGGCCAGCTACAACCTCCACAGTATTCGTACTATTATTGTCGTTGGTATTATTGCCACATCGACTCGACTCAGACTGAGAATGAGATGCTTAGTAATAGAATTTTTTGCTTTAAAGCATGCTGGGGAAATAAAAGAGGCTGGATTAAAAGAAGGTTTGAGAATCAGCACCACTTTCGCTACAGAAAAAAATGAACAAATAAATAAATAAATGTAATTCTCTCAGCACTCTAATACTACCAGGAAACAGATCACACACTCATGCCTGCAAAATGTGTGTCCGTGGACAAGTGACGTTAACGTGGAAAATGGACACGTGGGGCGATAAGTAGCAAAGGAGAATTTGGTGTGATTTTCTACATTTTTTTTTCTCCTTCAAACTAATAAAAGTTTATCTTGCAGTCATACATATAGTTTGATATTTATTCACATTTCTTTTTTACTATTTCAAAACAAAATATAGCTCTTTTTAATATAATCTTTTTTTTAATATTCATTGCATATCATTTTTTCATTTGATCATTTTTTAAAATTATAATAATAATAATTATATATATTTTTTTATTTCTAGCCCTCCTCACTTCAGCTAAGGGCTTGCAGAAAATACTCATGCAAAGAACTCATGCTGGTAAACAAAGTTACAAAAAAAAAGCATTTTCTTAACTTTTTTTTCTTTTCTTTTTTTTAAAATCTTCTTTTTTTTTTTTTTTTTTTTAAGATTTGTCCTTGCATTTTCTCTTTTTTGATCTCTTGCGTTGTCCAGTCTTCTTGCTTCCTCCATTCCAGGAGCTCTTATTTAAATAATTAATTAATTTTTTTTGTTAGTCTCTTTATTCCCTTCTTTCCTCTGAGTAAGTCAGGGGAGCAGTTGCAGTGTTGATCTTTTTTCTTTTTTTTTTTTTTTCAATTCCCAGATGCAGTGTTGTTGTTTCCTTGGGTGACAACTGCTTTTCTATTATTTCTCCCACCCACTTATCAAAATATATATTTGTTCTACTTTGTACATTTGTCCTCCATTATTATTTTTTTTTTTTTGGAAGTACCAATCTCCTTAAAGACAAGTATCCTTGATGGAGGACATAAAGACAGAGCGAAAGGGAGAATACCACCTTTAAGACCTCCGTATGCCTTAATCATTTCTAAAAAGGTCAAAGGTTAGCATGCACATGTTATTGGTCCGAGCAGTCGTCGATGATGTGGCAGTGTGTCAGTCAAGTGTTGACGATGTTCACATGGATTCACTATGGCAGCTTTAGCTCTACTACTAAAATTAATTTTTTTAAAAATCAAGTATCAGTTTCAAACAAAGACATTCAAGGAAGGGAATTACAAACGGGCCTTCTCAGAGAAAGACCGTCATGCTGCTAATAAGCTTGGTAGAGATTTTTAAGGGCATTAGCTGTCCTGCTACACCTGATAACCTGTGTGCATGTAAAGGGAGAATCTTGTTGGTTCGCGATACAGATTTTAACTAAGGAACCAATCTCGGACTTTATTTGGTCTCTGTGGAGGGCTTTGGTTTGGTGGACTAAATGATTATAAGTTGCCTTTTCTGAACCGATGGAAAAGAATGGAAGACTCATGTCAGAATAGCAACCCATATCATAAAAATGAGTCCAAGTCGTAAAACTGAAACGGGAATGTATACGTGTACAAGGTACAGGGGTTTCTATAAAAAATAAATGAACATGTAACATTAAAAAAAAAAAAAATTAAAAAAAATACAACTACACAGGACAATATGCTGACGACACGTTCTTCTGGAATGCTAAAATGATAAAGGTTTGTGCGTGACTAAGTCATTATTAGTCAGTGTGTGCAAACCGTTGAATGAATATCAAAGTCTCTAAAAATTGTTGAAGAGGATTCTCCACCAACAAATGCTACAAAGGGTTAGCAGAGATGCTACATGATTAATCTAGCTTGGTCCATTATTCTCAAACATAGAATAATGCACACTCAGAGCTCCGTGCCGTGGATTAGCACGGCCGTTGGAGCTTCTAGTGTTTTGATCTTGTACGGCAGACACAAAGCGTTATGGAATGTTTTTGTTCGGGATAGTTTTTTCGTCACTTTTCTCTCCAAATCAGATTGAAATGCCCAGTGTCTCGCTATATTAAGAAGTCTTTCGGTAGAACGAGGAATGGGTCCAGAATTCCAAGAGGTTGCTTTGGTTACTGTGTGAAGATCCAGCCTCAGACGTTTACATTTTTCCTTGTCTTTCCGGGCAATTCCTCTCGTCACACCAACATTCCTCAAGTGTCTCATCGGGATAATGCGCCTTCGTCCGTAAACTCAGAAAACAACACCTAACTGTGTCTTCTTTAAAGAATCGGTGAATGCTAGAAACTTAACACTGTGGACAAAAGCAAAGACAAGAAGTTGGTTAGAAAATCGTTTCAACCTTAAATGCCAACATGAGATGTTGAGTTTAAAGAAACTATTTAAAAAGTTATACATATTGGTGGTAAAAAAAAAATAAAAAAGGATTTGAAATAAAAACAGAGCTGAACATATTCAACCTACATTATAAACAAAACACATGCATTTCACACTGGTGTGTAATGTATCTTTAAAGGGGTGTAAAACTCCAGTCCTGTAAAAAAACTCAGTACTTCAACTTATGAAACGATTTAATCATTGATGACATTGTTGTACCTAGAATTTCATGCTAGGTTGTAGTGTGAAAAATCACAAAAAAACACTTCAATATTTGGACATTTATCACGTTGTTTTTAAAACAGCAAGAATGGAATAATCCACCCCAGATACATTTATTACATTTTATACTTAAGAATTGTCATTAAACAATTAAAAAAAACACTCAGAAAAGGAAACTTATTAGTTAAAATGGACAACAGTAGAAAGCTGGGGTGGCTTTACCTGTCGATGGTGGTTAAAGTTAAGCATGCGAAAGTTCTGTTAACAGATAATTCACTGTTAACTGTAGTTTAAATCATTCATGTAGCATTGGATTCATTTAATGATTTGTCAACACAAACTGAAATAGGCTTTGAGAACTTAAGGAGAATCGGGAAAGCTGGAGGTTCTCCAGCAGAATCACAACTTCAGCAATTAGAAATGTTGCTGACATTTTGATCATCTGTAATTCCATTTAATGGATAGTTGTTTTTTTGTTTTAGGAAAAAAAAAAATTTCAGAGGAAAATAAACATCGAGAACTTTTATTAACTTTGAAATCTTTAAAACATTTACCTGCAAGAGGTAACCTAGGTCAATGTGGTACATCTTGAGGAATATATCTTAAACGTGATGAGTTAATTAAGATCGTTGTGCATGTTTGTATGCTTGAATGAATTGTGGGTGCACATATGGTGTATATTGATTTAATGTAGTTAGTGCAAAAGAATACATCGATATAACACACAAACACGCACAACAAAAACATGAACAAAATACTATACAACACAAACACCATACGATTTGGACATAACCAACATAGAGTGAGATTATACATTATAGATCATTTTAATAGGTTTTCACATATATTGTGTAGATACAGGTATATACAGCAAAGTTGGCAGGTGAAGCTAGTTAAATCTAGCTAGTGGTTTATGTTTATTTAATTTTTGTTTTTTAAATAACACACAGCAGCTTAAAAGTAGCCTCATAGAGGGAGCTCACATTTTCAAAACAAACATGTCTGATTTGTCTGAAAGTGTCCTGATCGCGTTGTATTGGTTACAACAATATGGAACACACACTACACAAAGAGCTGAGATTGCAAATTCTCTACATTCTTTTCTTTCCAAAAAACAACGTTTGTACAACGACATACTACAACAACAGGACAAGAATATAGTTATACACAAGTGGACACTGACTGGAGGACAAATGGAGAAATGGTGGTTGGTATTGATCAAGGGCATAACTCTCCTCCCTGGCTAATCATTTTATTGTTTAATAAGTAATGGATTTTGTTAGTGAACGAAAATGCCTCTTGAGCTCTTATGGGCCGCGCTGCTCGGAGACTCCTACTTTAATGGAGCAGCTCTGAAGGAATCACTATTGCACTAAGAGCATATTAGGATCGCCCATAAGACACACAAATGTGTTTCCTGAATCTGTCACAGTAACACCGTCCCAAACGCTAGAATTCATTATAGTGTTCTTACTAGAATGTAAAGCATTTCAGAAAAAGTTCCCAAATACACAAAATTTATTGTAAGTTTGTTAAATGTTTTTAGAAACATCCCCATAATGAACTGAAGGCAAGTGTGTTTACATGGTGCACAAGTGTAAATGCTAGTGTAAGGACTTTTAATATAAACTAGCTGCTAAATAGGATGTGCTAGTACAAACAATCTCTTTTCTAGCAACATTATCACATACTGTTTCCCAATCAGAGAAACCTCCAAGTTGAAAACGTCCAAGAAGCTAAAAACCTTTAAGGGTTCGAAAGAAACCCTTTTATTTTCTTTTGGTCTTTTAAGTTTTCACTGTAAATTCAAATAAGAACCCTTTTATTAAATCCTAGCGTTTGGTATATGCCCTGATTTACCCCTACTATGAAAATGACATTGCGTTCTAGTTTCTAGAAAGCTTGGCCCAGCTTTGCTATGACAGGTGCCATGTTTAAAACAAAATGGCTCCTTTATGCACACCGACAATCGCAACATCTAATGCTAACATACATAAACGACCTAAATACTAATAGTACTTGCAATTATTGCAATATATTATTTTACTTTTTTTTTCAGATTCCAAGGAAGCATTTTCTCAGAAATGGCTTTGTTGTCATTTTTTGTTCTTTTTCTTTTCTGAAATTCTGGAAGCACTTGGTCGACAGACCTGAATATTTTCTATCTAACAAAAAGATACACAGATAGTTAACACTTGCGTATATATCATATACAAATGAAAACAGTGAGAAAAAGGAATGTTTTTAACAATAAAAACAATCATCTTCAAAATACATTGAAAACAGATTCAAAAAACAGCAACAAGACATTAATAAGGACAAGACCAACAAATCAGGAAAGCACTAGAGTAGTCATACAATGATCTTCAAATCTGCTTTTCTACTTCATGCACTGATTATTACTTTTTTTTAAGGATTAAAAAGATTTTTTGCACACATATTTACAAACACGTGTGCGCATAAACTAAGTTCAGAACTCCAGCATCATGAGTGGTATATTGCACATTTTGCATAAATATATATGTACAATAAATGGTGTTGAATTTTTCCAGATCAAAATGATTGCTTACTTTTTCAATTTCACTGGGTTTGGGTAATAGAATGAATAAAAACGGAGTGGAAAATGTTAAAACAAATAATATAAATTAATGCCCAAATTGTATTACTTAGCAGTCTAAGCCTGATTTATTTGTGGGCATCATTTTTGTAAACGCAGAAAAAAAAAAACTGGACAGAATGAACAAAAAAGCAATAATAATGTTGATATGTGCTAAGAATGTAAAAAAAAAAAAAAAAAAAAAAAAAAAAAAAAAAAAAAAAAAACTTAATATATGTCTTCAAAAACAACAAAGGATAAACAAAATGATGTGAATTAATAAATAGCTCCACTAACAGCATCCCATTAGAAATTTATCCTCCATCAAATTTATCCTACATGAATGTAACAATATGTAGCTAGTTAGCAAAAAATTGTGGATATTATTAGCTTAAGTACTTGTGAAGATATTACATAATCATAGTATTATTTAAACAAAACCAACCATTTTTTTTTTTTTAATGCATATATAATAAATCTGACATTTTTTCTAAACCTGTTTGCATAAGGATCATATATACTGGTGTATACTCATGTACGCATTCATCGCATTAAAAAGTTTCGTGATTATTATCCAGTCCCATGAAGGATGAGGTTAGCGAAATCTCAGGAATGAAGGTATTAAAGTAGCTCCGTTCATCTTCATTGCGTCGTTCTTTCGGCAGCCCATTTTATTTCTCGCTTTACTGATGAGAATGAAGACATTTGGCCCACAATGCTATGAGAACACCAGCTACTTGTATAATACATAAACACACATACGGTTCTCTAACCCTAGGTTCACACTAGAGAGCAACAAAGCCACAGGCGAAACTAATTTTCGACAAGACGGCATTTGAGCTTTCTCAATTTTTACGCAAATTAGCTATGAAGAGGAAACGCAACAAATCGGCTGGTCTGATTCCTCGGACAAATCCTGATCCGACGTTTCTTCAGTTCCCCACTCACAGCTTTAGTTCCTACCTGCGATCAGTTCCCGTTTACTGTTTCATCCTCAAAAATGAAAGAAAAACTTATAACCTTATGGTTTCAACGTATCCGGTCTTATTTGACCGCTCAATAAATGTGTATAGAGAAATTCCGAAGAAAAATAAAGTTTGAAAGGAAGTAGCAGTTATCGTTGAAGCCTCTGGTGAGTGTATATAGCTAGTACGGTTGCTTGCTTTCCTAACCTGACAACGAAGCTAGTATGTGATTAGTGCGTTAGTTAATTTGTATTTGACTAGTTAGCAGCTACAGTTCGGCTACTACCACTTTCCAAAAACATGCAGGACAGCGCATGACCACAACAGTACCGGTCGCTGCAAGAGACTACAAGTAACACGAGTGACTTTTCACTTGCTAGTGTGAACCTAGGCTAAGGTTTTACGACTTAATCACCATTTTTTCCCCAATTAATAGTCCTACTAGCTAATTTCAATCAAATCTTC
Source organism: Cranoglanis bouderius (assembly GCA_023630585.1). Lineage (NCBI taxonomy): Eukaryota > Metazoa > Chordata > Actinopteri > Siluriformes > Cranoglanididae > Cranoglanis > Cranoglanis bouderius. The sequence goes on from CM042544.1 coordinate 6,656,481, forward strand.
GCATTGATCACATTGATCTCACTAAATACAATGCAGTGTGTCTTCTCTCAGCACTACTTATACGCATGCACCTGAAGCTGAGTGGACAAGGACGGAGGAAGAGCTTTCTACATTCAGGATGGTTATTGGTGGTTATTGCTTCCATTGAGTTCCACTGGGAGACCGGGCCTCCATCCTCTCTTCCTGTTCCCCTGTCCTGAGTTTCTAGCATTTTCCTTCTTACTTTTCGCTCTACAATATGGAAGGGATGGGTGAGCGGCAGCGGCGCAGGGGTCCCGGGGCCTCGTAGGGGTCATAGGGCGCGCTGGTGATCGGGGTCAAACGCAGCGACGACCCTGCCATTCCCGATATGTTGTTCAAGCTGCGAGATTTCTCGTAGCCCGTGGCTGCCGTTTGATCAACCAAAGTTTATAGGAGTTTTTAAAGGTTGGATTAGTAAGTTAGTAGTTAAATAAACATTGGGATTTTTTTTGTCAGAATTAGAGGATGGACATAATTTCAAAGTTGGATAAGTGAGTTCGGATGAAGTGAGTTAGCAAGAAATGGGTGAGAAAACATAGCCGAAAATGGTTATAAAGCAGATATGAAATGAGAGGAACTCAAACAAATGTTGAAATAAAAGGAAGACATCAAGAAGAGACAGAGACACACATACACACACGCACACACACACACACACACAAACATACACACAGGACAAGACAGGACAAAACAAGAAAAGGCGAATTATGAATAATGTCATACATTTCTGTCCCATAAAATCCACCACAACACACAATTCTTCATAGACTACAGCACTTCAGCAACTCTGTCAGCTGAAGGAAACACCTCCTGGTTAAATATCGTGTCTTCCACAGGGGGAGTTGTATATGTGTTTCAATCAACTAGAGACAGAGTGGCACGGAGGTCTAGTTTCAGTACTACGGCAAGTACACGCCTGAGCCCTTACACCACACTCTGTGCTGCTGGAGGCTGTCAAAGACACCACAGCGGCCATTTTGTTGTTGTTTGTTTAGCATCTTCGTTGAATATTAATAGTGTGTCCCAAAGTCATATATAGTTAGTGTTCTTAGAAAAGCATCAGCCATTTTTAAGAAGGTACCAAACGCTAGAATAGTGTATGTGTAAAGTACTATTCGGACGGGATTCATTTTCTGGACACGTGTCTGTTAAGTAATGGTGCTGTAGCAATTACAACTGATTTGTAATACCTTCTTTTGATTCTATACTTCCCAACAGCAAAAGAATGATGTTGTGCTTATGGCCAGCTGACACACACATATTTTTACTTTTATATCCAAAAACCCTGTAAATCTTAACAGAGCCAAGCACCAACACCACCTTGGGCGCTTTCACACTTGGCCAGTGTTCCCAGATCAATTCTGGGCTCAGTTCATGAAGAAGCCTCCACTATCTCCAGTATGTTTTCATACAGACAAATTCTTCCTGAGCTGCAGATCGATTAGACAGGTATCCCCCTTTCATGGTTCTTACTCCCTAGTCATTAAACTGCAGTATCCATCCATCCATCCCAGGGAGCCTGGAGCCTATCCCAGGGAACTTGGGGTACAAGGCAAGGGACAGCTTGAACGAGTTGCCAACCCATTGCAGGGTACAATTGGACAAACAGGGTACAATTGGAGACACCAATCAGCCTGCACTGCATCTCCTTGGACTCGGGGAAGAAACCGGAGTACCCAGAGGAAACCCCTGAAGCACTGGAAGAACATGCAAACTCCACACACAAAAGCTGTAGGCGGGATTCAAACCCCCAACCCTGGTGGTGCAAGGCAAACCACTAAGCTAACTACTAAGCCACCATGCCCCTCACCAAAACATACAGGTGTAACCGATGATGGGAGCTGAACCCCCAGAGACTGGTTTTAAGGAGAGCATCCAGATTAGAAAAAAACTATCCTAATAGCTTTATTAAACCTCATATCTTTTGCTTTTAAGATAAGTCCCTTCTTACATATACATCGTTAAGAGTGTGTGATAGTTTGCCCCACATCATTCTCACTATGCTATTAATGAGACCTGTTGTTATAATGCATTGCTCAACACTAATAGTTTCACTAACAAATATTACATTTTAGCCTGGTCATGGTAAAGCACTCCTGTCAAGGTCATTCTTTCAGAAAGCATACAGGGTTCTAACAAGATGACTGTTCAGTATGTCAGTGGTCAAGGTATTTCCATAATACACTACAACCAAGTCCCCTGGCCTCTTTCCAATCTTCAACTGATCAGTTTTGGCGAGCCTGTGCTCACTGTAGCTCACTGTTCTTGGCTGACAGGATTGGAAACTAATGTGGCCTTCAACATGTTGAGATGCTTTTCTGTTTACCACGATTGTTTAGAGTGGTTATGTGAGTTATCATATCCTTCATGTTAGCTCAAACCAGTCACTGAATGTTTTTTGATTTTCACAACATTCTGTGAAAAAGATTGTTCTGTGTGAAAATCCCAGGAGGTCATCAGTTTCTGAAATTTTCAGACCAGCCCACTTGGCACCAACAACCATGCCACAAAGTCTCTGAGATCACAATTTCCCCTCATTCTGGTGTTTGCCACAAACATTAGGTGAAGCGCTTGCCCTGCCTGGTTTTATGCACTGCTTGGCTTCCTTGTGATTGGCTGATTTCTTGAATAAGCAGGTGTACAGGTGTTCCTAATAAAGGCCAATCATAGTTGATTACCAAGCTGATAGATTGCTACCAAAAATGCTAAGATTTCTAGGTTCTCCTTTTTAGTGACTCATCTTTGTTTTTTGTTGTTTTTTATTGTTTTGTTAGAAACACCTCTCATAGATTATTGTTTGGGACACATTTTAAAACCAGAATACTACAAAATTAGACTAATAAAGTTAGATTTTCATCAATTTTGGAACTTGTGGATACCTTGGCCACCTCCAACAGCTCTTTAAATCACACTTCCCTTGACTGTGTGGTCATAAAACCTTCACTCTGTTATCATAAGCATGACAAAGCATGAATATGAACTATTCCTATTGAATCTTTCTGTATACTGTTCCGAATATGATGTCAGGCTTATGACTGTACCCAGGTTTGGCTGAAATGACCAGACATTTAAACGGAAGTGCAAGCAGCTTCTTTCCACCCACATTTAATTCTTTTCCCCCTTCTCTGTTTTTTGCAATCTCTCTCTTTTCTGGCTGTGTGTTAGATGGAAAGAGTATGTGTTAGCTGGAAAGCATGAGGAAAAGGGAAGAAACGACAGTTCCCTCTTTAAATAGATAGTTAGGACACATGCAAACACACAAACACACACACATTTATGCATATGTACACACACTGGCCGTGGAAGGCAACAGGTAAAAATGCTACATACAATATAGTGTGATACACTGAATATTCACTGAATTGCCAGTTTATTAGTACTATAACTAATAACGTGGCAAGCAAGTAGAGGAAAACACACACACTTCATCACACAAATTATCTAGACAGAATTCAGTCAGTAATGTCATACTGTGCTACATCAGTATGTGGTAAAATCAGCAGTAACAGTCTCTTTCTCACTAGATCTATTTTTCCTCTGTCTCTCTCTACATCACTGGAGCTTTAGCAGACTTTAGCGAGAAAAACTCTGAAATATATATGAAGACCTTAGACTTGATACACACACACACACACACACACTCACTCACTCACTCAAGGACATCTAAACACAAACAAGGTCACATACGTTGAAGGGAACTAGCTAAAAATATTAGAAAAACACTGTACCATACCAAAACAAACCTTCCAGCTGTTGTAGCAAATATAGGATTTAATAATATTAAAATATATTTTAATACTAAATCAATAATAAGTCAAATAGATTTTGCATAGAGTACATGCTACTATCAGAAACAGTACTGTCCTGCTCATGTAATTATATGGATGTCTGCTTTTACGTTTATTTGTAGCAGTAAGGTTTTGGGTTCCTCTGCCCTGGTTGGCAAGGACACATGGAGACAAGTTAGCGTTCACACTAAAAATGGCTTCGATTCTGATTGGTCAGAAGGCGTGAACTGATTTTCTATAACTGCAGCTGATAATTATTGATATATTAACAAGCTCTTCCTAATATTTATAATGTCTACAGTAACAAAGGTAAATATATTAACAAAACAAAGGTATATATATATATATATATATATATATATATATATATATATATATATATATATATATATATATATATATATATATATATATATGTATATACAGGCCACTGCCCTGTGGCCCAGTTTCCGAAGGGAGGGGATCATGCTCTGCTTCAGTATGTCACAGTAAATGTTGGCATTCATGGTTCCCTCAATGAACTGTAGCTCCCCAGTGCCGGCAGCACTCATGCAGCCCCAGACCATGACACTCCCACCACCATGCTTGACTGTAGGCAAGACACACTTGTCTTTGTACTCCTCACCTGGTTGCCGCCACACACGCTTGACACCATCTGAACCAAATAAGTTTATCTTGGTCTCATCAGACCACAGGACATGGTTCCAGTAATCCATGTCCTTAGTCTGCTTGTCTTCAGCAAACTGTTTGCGGGCTTTCTTGTGCATCATCTTTAGAAGAGGCTTCCTTCTGGGACGACAGCCATGCAGACCAATTTGATGCAGTGTGCGGCGTATGGTCTGAGCACTGACAGGCTGACCCCCCACCCCTTCAACCTCTGCAGCAATTTTGCAAAGCCAACCTCTGGATATGATGCTGAGCACGTGCACTCAACTTCTTTGGTCGACCATGGCGAGGCCTGTTCTGAGTGGAACCTGTCCTGTTAAACCGCTGTATGGTCTTGGCCACCGTGCTGCAGCTCAGTTTCAGGGTGTTGGCAATCTTCTAATAGCCTAGGTCATCTTTATGTAGAGCACCAATTCTTTTTTTCAGATCCTCAGAGAGTTCTTTGCCATGAGGTGCCATGTTGAACTTCCAATGACCAGTATGAGAGAGTGTGAGAGCGATAACACCAAACACACCTGCTCCCCATTCACACCTGAGACCTTGTAACACTAACGAGTCACATGACACCGGGGAGGGAAAATGGCTAATTGGGCCCAATTTTGACATTTTCACTTAGGGGTGTACTCACTTTTGTTGCCAGCGGTTTAGATATTAATGGCTGTATGTTGAGTTATTTTGAGGGTACAGCAAATTTACACTGTTATACAAGCTGTACACTCACTACTTTACATTGTAGCAAAGTGTCATTTCGTCAGTGTTGTCCCATGAAAAGATATAATAAAATATTTACAAAAATGTGAGGGGTGTACTCACTTTTGTGAGATACTGTATATATATATATATATATATATATATATATATATATATATATATATATATATATATATATATATATATATAGAGAGAGAGAGAGAGAGAGAGAGAGAGAGAGAGAGAGAGATCATACTATATCCTTTTTAGTGAATTTTACATAGCAGGAACTTTTAAATCAAAGGTGGAAAGTGAAAGATAAAACAAAGGAGGTCTTTGGGAGAGGGAAGAGAAAAGGACAATGACTGAGTGATGGATGGATTATAAGAAAATGTAGGTGAGGCCAGCATTTACACCACCTTCATATTAAACGCAGATTAAACTGATTAAACTGAGAGCAAACTATTGGGATAGTTACCCCAACCCCAACCCCCAAATGTTAGTACATAGTACAGCCATTTTATTTACCGATACCAAAGTCCTAAAATACATCACTTATATGATAAATACCTACCGACTGTCTGGCTGTAGGGAATTCAATAAACACAGTAAAGTACAGTATTAGCATCTTAAATACCTACCCACAGTCACGCCTAAGAAATACTGGCACTGCACTGGCGGCCTGGAGATGGATGGAGAATGAGATGAATGTTAGTCAGTGGAGAGCAATAATGAGCAATGGAGAGTGAAAGACATGAAGAGAAAAAGAGGGTTGAGCAAACATCAAAACCAGTTTTACAATAAAATAAAACCTTCTATAAATATTATAAATTATCCTGCTATAATATGTACATATGACCTTCAAGAGCAGAGGTTAATGTTTTTCAGATCAACAGAGATGCCTCCACTTTTTGTTTGAGCTTTGTGTCATTTCATGCCTTTTTTATTTTAAATTAATGAATATCAGATAACAGACAAAATTATTTAAGTGTGGTCTACTTCAGTGGTTCAGTGGTCTACTTTGAGTCTACTTTGCATCTCATATGAATTATGTAGGTTGCCCTTAGTAGTTCTAGAAAACTAGCTAACCCATAAACTAGCATTAATATACACAGGCTAAACCATGAACTAGCACTGTAGAGAACAGCTTAACCCACAAACTAGCATTAATATACACAGGCTAAACCATGAACTGATGTTTTAACCTATAACCTAGCATTAAACCACCTCAAACATTAACTAGCATTGTAGAGAACAGGGTAACCCACAAACTAGCATTAATATACACAGGCTAAACCATGAACTAGAATAAAAAAACAGTTACTGCAATTTACAAACTAGCAATACTATACATCAGCTAAACCATGATCTAGCACTGTAGTAAATGTTTAACCCTTACACTAGCACAAAACATCCTAAAACAAGACCTAGCATTGTACAAAATGGTTAAACAACAAACTAGATTTGATTCATTTCAAATAATTGGATCTGAGTTGCATCTCGTATGAAGTCTGTCATTGCCTTCTTGCAGTTTGCTAGAAAACTAGCTAACCCACAAATGAACATTAATATGTTAATACAATGAACTAGCATTGTTGTAAATGTTTTACCCTATCAACTACCAATAAACAGCCTAAACCATGAACTAGCATTGTAGTAAATGGGTTAACCCACAAATTAGCATTAATATACACTGGCTAAACTATGAAGAAGAGGTTCGTATACATTTAAAAAAAAAAAAAACAAAAAAAAAAAAAAACATTTGGATACTGTGAGTGTTCATAAGCATAATTAGGTCATGGTTGTGTATTGCTATGAAGGCCATATGTACACAGAGATCTTGGAGATGCCTGTTCCTGCAACATGTCAGTGTATTGATCTGCAGGCAGTTAAAAATGGAAAGGGTTCGTATTACCCACAATTAAATTCTACTGATCAGGGCTCGACCAGAACGCAAATCAAGAGTGCTAGCGGTGGTGTGTTTAGCACGTGAAGGTGTGTAGCTTGTAACATGAGAGCTCTTTTGAACAAACTCGAAGTCTTCAAAACCACTTAAACACTCGGTTAGCCTCTGTGGGCTAGCCTAGCCACAGTTAAACAGGCATCCAAGTGGCTAAGCGCAGGTAGGGCTAAACTGCCTGTGATACAAGCTTTAGTAACGCTATCATACCCATTATACCCTAAATGACTGGTTTTAATATTTGAAGGCACATAGTACATAATAGCTGAGGTCATGCTGAGGTCAAAGGTCATGCAGATGAACATTTGAAAGGCAGAACAATGGAATGTGTGAACTGATATCAATATCAAACCATTAATGTACTGAAAAATTACCCCCCTCCCTTTTTTTTTTAAAAAAAAGCCCATATTTTCCAGACAATAAGTCGCTACGAAGTATAAAATTCACCTCCCTAAATTCTATTTTGTCACATAAACAATATGTAGATATCATAGTATTAGCATTCAGCATTTTGTTCCTGATGAACGTCTTTAACATAACTGAAATACAGCACATTCTGGTTGCCGGTTGCCTCACTTTTTGGTTTAGTCAAAGAATTTGGCGGCTGTCAAAGAGCTGGTGGACTCAATTCGGACTCAGACTGACATGAATGTTTTTTCTTCAGTTGGAAGTACGGTGGGTAATTATTATATAATGTGAAGGTAGTGGCAAATTATCATAATTGCTAGAGTAGCAGGTGTACCGTAAAACCACTAACAATCAGGCTACTACAATTGTTGACTCATTTGCTAGAGGCCCAAATACTTGTCTTACAGTCTGGAGAATGCAGTTCTACTTACCTACTTCAACTGTTTTCAGACATGCCAACCTTCGAAGAGGAATAATGCATAGTCCAGCCAATGGGGAGGGGGGAGGCGGGTCAAAAACGCAATACATTTTCGATATAGTCCTTTCGCATATCAGTAGAAATGTTTAGATGCACACTTTTTCTTGCTATTCATGCAAAATGACGGTTATGTACAGCAATTAATAACAATGCGGACACATAAAATTTACATTTTGTAGTTTCACAATTTAAATTAACAAAAAACAGAACAATCACATGGAAAAAGTAAGTACACCCCTACATTTATCACACCTTCAAATCCATAAAATTAGAATCAGGTGTTCAAGATTGGGTGCTAGTGATTAGAACCTGATCAGGGAGTGCAGGTGGAACCTGTCTAATTTATACCCCTCTCATATCTAATGTCTGGTGTTTCCTTTGGTATTGAGGTGTGTGGTGCCAAGATCTAAAGAGTTCTGTAAGGCCTTCAGAAAAAAGGTTGTGGATGCCTATGAGTCAGGCAAGGGGTTTAAAAAGATCTCCAAATAAGTTTGAAATACATCATTCCACTGTAAATCATCTACAAATGATTCCAAGAACCCCAAAAAGTCTCCAAGAACGCCAAAATTTCATCACAGGATCTGCTAGTAAGTCTTGCAGCTGTTAGTGTCAAAGTGAATGCTTCTACAATCAGAAAGAGATTGCACAAATTTGACCTGCATGGGAGGCGTGCCAGGAAAAAGCCTTTGCAAGACTACAGTTTGATAATGAGCATATAGGCAAAGAGCAGGCTTTTTGGAATAATGTGCTCTGGACAGACGAATCAAAGATAGAGTTGTTTGGCCACAGTAACAGCAGACATGTTTGGCGCAGACCAAAGACAGCTTTTCAGGAGAAGCACCTCATACCAACTGTGAAGCACGGTGGTGGAAATGTTATGGTTTGGGGTTGCTTTGCTGGCTCAGGAACTGGACAGCTTGCATTCGTTGATTCAACTATGAGTTCTGCATCATATCAAAGAGTGCTTGAATATAATGTGAGGCCATCTGTCCAGAAGTTGAAGTTGAGCCGAAAGCGGATAATGATCCTAAGCACACTAGCAAATCCACCAAGGAATGGCTCAAAAAGAAGAAACGGGCAGCACATGCAAGAAAACCCTCAAAAATCTTGCAACTGAAAGAATATTGCATGGAAGAGTGGTCAAAAATTCCAGCAAGCCTGGTGGACAATTAAGTTATTTCTGCTAAAGGGGGCAATACTAGCTTCTGAGGCCAAGGGTGTACTTACTTTTTCCATAGAAGAATATCACATCTATTGATATTTCTGTTGAATAAATGATTTAAAAAGCTATTTTTCCTTGTGGTTTTGTTCAAGTATATCAACTTCATTAATAGGTACTGTTTCAAAGATGATCAAATATATATGTTTCTGCCTTTCATGTTAACTACACATTTGTCTAACGACAGCTAAGTCAAACATACGCTGACAGAAATGATTTCACATTAACAAACTCTAAACATTCTCTGCAGTGTCAGTGCATCTTTCGTTCACCGGCCCATAGATTACTAAAGTGAGATGGTTGGGAAGGGGGCGGGGCTTTCAGGGAGTATCGGTTAATATTGGAGAGGTCAAAACAAGCACATACGCAAGTGTCGATCATTTCAGATCCATATGGTGATCGGCGATTTTGGCGTACAGCTGTGGCCAAAAGTTTTGAGAATGACACAAATATTAATTTTCACAAAGGCTACTGCTTCAGTGTTTTAGATCTTTTTGTCAGATGTTACTAACTGTTAGTGAAGTATAATCACAAGCATTTCATAAGTGTCAATGGCTTTTATTGACAATTACATGAAGTTTATGAAAAGAGTCAATATTTGCAGTGTTGACCCTTCTTTTTCAAGACCTCTGCAATTCGCCCTGGCATGCTGTCAATCAACTTCTAGGCCACATCCTGACTGATGGCAGCCCATTCTTGCATAATCAATGCTTGGAGTTTGTCAGAGTTTGTGGGTTTTTGTTTGTCCACCCGCCTCTTGAGGATTGATCACAAATTCTCAATGGGATTAAGGTCTGGGGAGTTTCCTGGCCATGGACCCAAAATGTCGATGTTTTGTTCCCCGAGCCACTTCATTATCGCTTTTGCCTTGTGGCAAGGTGCCCCATCATGCTGGAAAAGGCATTGTTCGTCACCAAACTGTTCTTGGATGGTTGGGAGAAGTTGCTCTCTGAGGATGTTTTTGTACCATTCTTTATTCATGGCTGTGTTCTTAGGCAAAATTGGGAGTGAGCCCACTCCCTTGGCTGAGAAGCAACCCCACACATGAGTGGTCTCAGGATGCTTTACTGTTGGCATGACACAGGACTGATGGTAGTGCTCACCTTTTCTTCTCTGGACAAGCTTTTTTCCAGATGGCCCAAACAATCGGAAAGGGGATTCATCAGAGAAAATGACATTACCCCAGTCCTCAGCAGTCCAATCCCTGTACTTTTTGCAGAATAGCAGTCTGTCCCTGATGTTTTTCCTGGACAGAAGTGGCTTCTTTGCTGCCCTTCTTGACACCAGGCCATCCTCCAAAAGTCTTCGCCTTACTCTGCGTGCAGACGCACTCACACCTGCCTGCTGCCATTCCTGAGCAAGCTCTGCACTGGTGGTGCCCCGATCCCGCAGCTGAATCAACTTTAGGAGACGGTCCTGGCGCTTGCTGGATTTTCTTGGGCGCTCTGAAGCCTTCTTCACAACAGTTGAACCTCTCTCCTTGAAGGTCTTGATGATCTGATAAATGGTTGATTTACTAGTAGCAATATCCTTGCCTGTGAATCCCTTTTTGTGCAAAGCAATGATGGCTGCACGTGTTTCCTTGCAGGTAACCATAGTTAACAGAGGAAGAACAATAATTTCAAGCACCACCCTCCTTTTAAAGTTTCCAGTCTGTTATTCTAACTCAATCAGCATGACAGAGTGATCTCCAGCCTTGTCCTCATTAACACTCTCACCTGTGTTAATGAGAGAATCACTGACATGATGTCAGCTGGTCCTTTTGTGGAAGGGCTGAAATGCAGTGGACATGTTTTTTTGGGATTAAGTTCATTTTCATGGCAAAGAGGGACTATGAAATTAATTGCAATTCATCTGATCACTCTTCATAACATTCTGGAGTATATGCAAATTGCCATCATAAAAACTGAAGCAGTAGACTTTGTGAAAATTAATATTTGTGTCATTCTCAAAACTTTTGGCCACGGCTGTATTTTTGAGTGATAACTCTTACTAACGTACTCCGATGTTAACTTGCAGAGCTCCTACGCAAAATGCGCGAAGGTTGTCAGGTCTGTGTTCTGGGTCCGTGTACTGTGATATTTCTCATTGTTACCATTTTACTGTAACAAATACATCAATTATTTAGATGATGATGATGGGGAAGAGTAGAAGGCAAAAAGGACATGTACAACCACCAGTGATATACAGCTTTATATATAGATGGGATCCAAATGGCTAAACCAACATGTGCTTACACACACAAACACACACACACACACACACACAGTACATATGCACACAACTTATATAGTGTGTTTGAATAGCACTTAGACATGAGTGGACCACTCTAATATCCAGAGCAAGGCGTGTGTGTTGGGTGTAGCGCCCTGAATAAACTCGCCATACACACAATTAGTCCCCTTTATTTTCTTTCGATATCGTTAACCATGAAGCAGCTACGTGTAGTAAGCAGGACATAAACCTGATTCTGAAAACACTATATGTCGGTTATTAACAACAAGGTATTCTGACACAACAAGAACAATAAAAGAGCTGTATAAAAGTTTGTTTCACTTTTCTGAATTGAAACAAGGTGACTATTGTAGCTAGATAATGTAGTTCATTTGAAATCAACCAGCTAACAACGTGAAGATGCATAGACACACACACACATATCCACTATTCATGACCACTAAGAAAAAATAAAATGTTCCGTGACGTACCCGATTGACCAATAGTAAGTAGGATACTCGTTTTGTTATCAAAAAACATACCCGTGCATGCACTACATCCGGGACATGTAATCTTCTTGTCCCAGGTGTCCCAGGGTACTGACGTTTCACGTCATGTAGTTCAGATAACATGAAAATGTTAGGTGTTCACAAAGTAGGCATCTAACAAAAGGTCCCCATAAACAAGTTAAAAAAGTAAAAATAAACACACACACATTGTCTTTTACAAGCAAACTTGTGTGTGTGCGTGTGGGGTGGGTTGTTAGGGGCATGTTTTCATATCTTGGTGGATAAAAGCAGTTTTCCTTGTGGGGACCAGATCAAAATTGTCAGATATTCCTATCCTCGTGGGGACATTTGGCTGTCCCCACAAGGAAAACTTTCTTTCTTTCTTTTTTTTTTTTAAACAAAACAAAACTGCAGCTTTTATTAGAAAAAAACCTTAGTGAGGTTAAGGTTAGGGTTAGATTTAGGTGGAGTATAGCATTAATTAGCTGTATTAATAATGTTAATGAAAGGTCCTCACAAGGATAGTTAATAGGTAAGTGTGTGTGTGTGTGTGTGTGTGTTTGAGCTTGCTCTGGATGTTACAGTGAGACAAGAGAGCGTGGTGTGTCTGGTTGATCTACACTACAACACTGTAGCTGAGCAGTTAAGGGATTAGGGTTTAGTGTGTAGGGATTTAGGGCTTATTAGGATGTTGTGGTTTTCAGGGACTCGTTCTTAACTTTCCTGTCAGTCTGTCTGTCCAAATGTCCCTGTGTCTGTCTGTCAACCAGTCAGCCACACGTCAGTGTGTGTCCACGCCTCACACTTACTCAACTCACAACAAACCTGACACGCTTACCCACCCACACACACACACACACACACACACACACACACACACACACACACACACACATAGACCTGAAGTAGTGAGGTTGTGTGTGTGAAGTCTTATAGGTCTCGTCTCCTATTTCTCCTCATCTCCTGTCCCCCTCTTTTTCTTCTGTCGATCTCTCTCTCTCTCAGACCTGGGGACACCACTCACACAACCTCACTCTGACCTCAATTTGACCTTTGACCTTTAACCCTGGAGGGACTCTCGCCCCAAGCCAGGGCTGAAAGTCACTGAAGTGGACAGAGCAGGAAAAAAAGGGCAAAACACGTTAAGAACAAGATAAGCCATGTCACGAAACACACACAGACACACACAGACACACACACACACACACACACGGCGCAGAGAGGACAGGGTAACACTAAAACAGGGAGTAGAATGAAGAAGCCCACATACAAACGCGTGATATGACACAACCTGAAGAGAGAGACAATACAGAGGGGGTGAGATAACACCAAGCACACACACACACACACACACACACACACACACACACACACACACACACACACACACACACACACACACACACAGGAATAATCTGCAGTTCCATATTTATTTGAAGTTGTTCTTGTGTTTTTTCATGTGACTCATAATCGCATTTGAAACCCAACCAGTGCAACACACACACACACACACACACACACACACACACACACACACACACACACACACACGGATAAGGCCTACTACACTGTTACATACACAGAGTGCAGGGTAGGTTTACACACATTCACTATTTTGTATCACTGTTGGATAAAAAGCAGGCAATTAAACATCTGGAATTAACGGGAACCTCATTGCACCCAACCGATCATGAGTGATGGCTACCAAGCCAGATGTTGACACGTGCTGTGCTCATGTCATTCGGCAAAAAGATGCCTGTCCATAAAGGACATTTCCTGACACCCCCAAGTCTTTGAAGATTTATACTGTACAAACACCTTGTTTAATACTTTATAACTTGAAAAATGTATTGTATTGCATTGTATTGTATTATATTATTACTATACTGTTCATTATATTACATTGCTCACCTGGTTCACGGGACAAGCAGATTTCGTATCCATGTTATTTGATTTTAATTTGTAGCTGCCCAATGGCTAACAACAAGAAAAGAAAATGAATGACTGACTTTCACAAAACAAAGATTTCATTAAGTAAGTAGCTACATTTTCACTTTCTTTTGTGCGTGTTTATGTTTATGTTTACGTGTTCTGTGGTGGAAAGACGCACCTTAATTCTGTAACAGCTACTAGTCGTTCCTTCAGGATTTCATCGCACAAAATCAAGCAAACTTCGCAATATTCGGAGGAGCTTGCAATTTTTCAAAATGACCACAGATTTTCCGCAGATTTGGGCCAAGACGTGTCACGTGACATCACCACAACGCGCATTCGTCCAAACAGTCCTTACAGGATTTTGTGGCATTTTTGTGCTTTTTTTTGCGGAAAGCTACTTGAACTGGCAAAAATCGCAGTCGCACGAAATAGTTTTGCACGGCCTTTCGCAGTGATGTTTGTCGGTAAATGAGACCTTTTAGCTGTACTCATGTTCAACACACGTGAATCGAAGAGGGCTTTGGCTGAATGCGCGTCGTGATGACGTCACATGACGCGTCTTGGCCCAAAACGGAAAATCTGCGGTAATTTTGAAAAATTTCGAGCTTCTGCGAATATTGTGGAGTTTCCTTGATTTTGCGTTCATTTCTGCAAAGGCAAAATCGCAAAAATCCTGGAGGGACTGGCCAAAGCCCTCTTCGATTCACGTGTGTTGAACATGAGTACAGCTAAAAGGTCTCATTTACCAGCAAACATCACTGTGAAAGATTACGTGAAATTGCAATTTTGCCAATTCAAGCAGTTCCGCAAGTTTTATCGCACATTTCAAAAAAAGCCGCAGCAAAATCAAGCCTTTTTGGCCGCAACAATCGCAAAAAATCTCAGCGAAATCCTGTACGGACTGACCAGTTATGAATCCCACCACCACCACAACACACAAGTAACACACAAGTGAGGAAACCGAGCAAAATCAATTTTGGTGCAAAGCCATCATGTCTTTGCAGTCAGCTCGCGGTTAAACATATGATGCTATCCAGATTTGAATAATATTGTCTTTTAGCTTAAACACTGGCCAGCGCCTTGGTGACTTTTTCCCAAAGGCGCAAACATGACGTGCTACATTAGAAACTTTGTTAGAAGAGAAGAGAATAACAATAATATATCAGATTGTTTCTCTTAGTCAACCAAGACATGAGACTGGGTAGCACACTGGATCTTTTACTTTTACTCGGGACAAACTATAATTACTAATTACGCTTAATTAATGCTACTTCTAGCTAATTGTACGTGCTAAGCAAAGATTTGCATTATGGAAAACATTGGACGTTCAGTGGACGGAAGCAGAATGTGTGTGAAACCTACCCTTAACTCTTAACTCGGTTCCTAAACGGTGCCCACAAACACTCATATAAAGTACACACTCTATTGAGACTGCAGGGAAGAAGACACACACATGAACACATGGACATGTATGTTCACCCACTGCATGTGTGTGTGTTTATGTGTGTATCTGTCATTATGTCCCTGTATCTCTGCTGTATTTTCTGGACTATAAGACATTTTTTCTGCCCTCTAGCGGAGTTTTTACGGTAGGTGTCCTGCTTAAGCAGTTACGTTAATTGGTCTATGCGTTAAGTGTGTTATGGTAGATGTTATACTTGGGGTGCGCTACTCCAGCAGTTAGATTAGTTTGTCTATTCGTTAGGAATTTTACGGTAAACATGCTACTCAAGGTGTTATAGTAACTTGCCTGTCTGTTAGGGGTTTTAAAGTAGATGTGCTACTTCAGTTGTTAGTTGTTGGTGGTAGTTTTCCTTGTAGTTGTTGTAGTTTCCAAAAACAGATTGGTTGCAGAAAGGCTCGAGTAGCCACAACCTGATTGTACTTGGTTGTAATCGGGAAAGAAGAATCGGATTGACATTATCAAACGGTGTATCTCTAGACGATCCTTATGGCCAGGTGTCCCGTTAGTGGCTAAATGGTGCTACTGGTGGTCTACCCTCAACGACCAATGAAACTGAAGGCATACAAATCTCTTCATGCGACTTTGTTGTTTGTGGGCATGCTCAATATGTAACGTTTTACGATCACAGCACCGAGGACGTCATGGCACTGAAAGCTGAGGGGCTGCCTCGATTTTGTTTGAACAAAATGAACTAGTTAAATGTGTCCATTGTAAACAACTCCTCAGTAAGAATGTGAGGTATTCTAGTACCTAGGTATCATGTGTTAGCTAGCTAGTTTCTTCTATCCCAGGGAACAAGCCGGGGGACACCCGGGACGTGGTTGCCAACCCATCGCAGGGCACAATCGCGCACTCATTCACACACTACGGAAAGTTTGGAAATGCCAATCAGCCTACAATGCGTGTCCATGGACTGGGGGAGGAAACCGGAGTACCCGGAGGAAACTCCTGAAGCACGGGGAGAACATGCAAACTGTGCACACACACACACGGCGGAGGCGGGATTCAAACCCCCAACCCCTCAATGGAGGTGCAACTCAGACGGAATGGGCATTGCGAAAATGCTCCTCGCGTGTAACCACATCCGCCTTCTGTTGGTTCGGGAAAGTGTGCGATTCGATAATACGCGTTGTTTACGGACACTTTTCTGATTCTGACACCTAACAGCACGACGCGACATTTTAGAGAACAAATTCTGGCATGCCGTTAAAAATCTCCATGGGTTCCCGCTTTTGTTTTGTCTTTCGGTTAGGGTTTTTCCAGTGGACATGCTATTCCAGGGGTTACGGCATTTGCACGGTGCATTTACAGCATTTGAGCTAGTTCGCTTACAGCCGAGCGATAGCTAATGGACACATGCGAGTTAACCGTCAATCACAGTCGAAGTGCATGTCAATATTAGCTGTTCGTGACTTTATAGTGGAAAAACAACAGCGCTGTTGAAGTGCGCAATTACTGAAAGTGTTTGTAAAAGCTCTGACAGTAGTTCCGAGAGAGAATAGAAAGAGAAAGGGAACAGGGAAATCAAAAATATGAGCGTGATTTAGGATGAGTGTAAACGTACATTTGTGTGTGTGAGAGAGAGAGAAAAAGACATGAAGGGATAGTTCTGTCTTCGCTGCAGTTACTGTACATCAGGTATACGTACTATATTATCCAGATTTTACGGTGCATCACGAAATGACATATAACTGACCACGAGAAACGGAAAGCTCCACTGTCAGCACGTCTAAGAGGAACATAAGAGGTCATGTAGGTGAAAAGGACCGAGACACATGCGAAATGAAAGTGGAGCAATAATTACTGACACTTTTTCAAACAACTACACCAGATCACTAATCTGATTGGACGAACGGCGTTCCAAGAGTGCTTATATTTAGTATGAACGCACTGGGACGTTTCACGGTTTGTATCACTCCGCTC
This sequence comes from Cranoglanis bouderius, assembly GCA_023630585.1. Lineage (NCBI taxonomy): Eukaryota > Metazoa > Chordata > Actinopteri > Siluriformes > Cranoglanididae > Cranoglanis > Cranoglanis bouderius. The sequence continues at coordinate 6,673,757 of CM042544.1, forward strand.
GTCTGTGTTCGGCAGGTAAAATTCCAATATGAAGATGAAATGGAAGAATGGACACCGATTTCTCAGGATGCACCTTTAACGGGAAATCAACGTGAGCTATCAGTGAGTGTGGCTTGTTTGGGATTCACTTTCGTTCGCGGCGCGAAAATAAACAAATTATTTGGCCATATTGTGTCCGATATGTGAGTGGCTTGATATTAATTTCTTATTTATAAAACTGTTGTATAAAAGCAATATCGCACAAGCAAGAGCGCAGTTCCTGTACACCTCCAGGATGTTGCGATCGCAGAAATGAACACAAAATCAAGGAAACTCTGCAATATTCGCAGAAGCTTGCAATTTTTTCAAAATTAACGCAGATTTTCCGCAGATTTAGGCTAAGACACGCCATGCGACGTCATCACAGCGCAAATTCAGCCAAAGCCCTGTTCGATTCACGTGCGTCGAACATGAGTACAGCTAAAAGGTCTCAATTACCAACAAACATCAATGTGAAAGACCGTGCAGAACAATTTCGTGCGATTGCAGTCTCGCCAATTCAAGTAGTTTTCCGCAAAATAAATCACCAAAAATCTCAGCAAAGTCAAGCATTTTTGGCCGCAACAATCACAAAAAAAAACCTCTGGAAATCCTGTACGGACTGTATACTGAATATTTAAATATGATATTCGGTATAACCGCACTCTCGCTCGTGTGATGTTGAATAATTAGCTAGCCCAGCGTGCTGCCCAGTCCCATGTTTTGGTTTCCCGTAAACCTTCGACTAGGGCATAGTGCATATATGATCACATAGCACATCGTAAAACCAGGAGAGTTATACGACAACTTTGTGCTAGACTTTGGTCAGTATTTCCACTCGGAAGTGCATTTCAGTTAAACCTAGCTACACACCAAAAGAAAACGTTTAGCTTTGCGAAAGTCAATAAAGAGTACTTTTGTTTTTCTGCTTTAGGAACCTACTTGTCTTCTAGGCAACTACAAATAAAAACAAATAGCCTGGCCATGAAATCTGCTTGTCCCACACGTCGTTTTGCCGGTGGCTGCGATGCTTTGATATGATTTTCAGATATCATGACGACATTGGAAAGCTGGGGTTAGACTCCGGGGCGACTTATAGTCCAGGAAATACAGTATGTATTTGACTGTATCCGAGTGTGTGTTTTTATTCTAGCGTAAACTGACCACTGTTTTTAGAACATATGAGTAAAACAAAGCGCGTGTGTTTTGTGTGTGCACGTGTGTACCTTTCCGGACGTTGGATTCTGAGGGCCTGAACTCGCGCGTGTTGAGCAGGAAGCAGGCTCGGTCCTGCTGGTAACGCTCGCGTGTTTGCCCCATCGGACTGCGCTCATCCGGACTCAGCACCTGGTCTATGGTGGGACAGTCCTCGTTAGCCAGAGCCGCGTTCGCCGTGTTCGCCGCGTCACCGTTCTGCTTCGAGTCTGACCGAGAGAAAGACAGGGAGAGAGCGAGGGGGGGGGAGGGAGAACAGGAGTGGAGAAAAAGAGCAGGGAGAAAGAACAAAAAAAGAAGAGAGAAAGAGGAATGGACAGGAGGTGGAGAAAGGGCAAAGGAGCAAAAATGGAGAAAGAAGGAGCGAGAAAGAGAGAGGAATGGAATGAGAATTGGGAAGAGAAGGAGAAGGATGGAGAGAAAAAGGAGAGAGAAAATAGGACAGAGGTGCAGGATGTGGACGAGAAACATGGAGAGAAAAAGCGAATTAGGGAGAGAGAAGGAGGAAGAGGTGAAAGGAGAGGGAGAATGTGGGAGAGAGAGGAAAAAAAGAGAGATAAGGGTAGAGAAGTAGAAAAGCAGAGAGAGTGACAGAGCGAGAGAAGGAGCGAGAACCCGGATGGAGAGTGAGTGAAAAAGTGGTAGGGGGAATGAGAAGGAGGATGAGATTGGGACAGAGGAGGGGAGAGAGAGAGAGAGAGAGAGAGAGAGAGAGAGAGAGAGAGAGAGAGAGAGAGAGAGAGAGAGAGAGAGAGAGAGAGCAGGGGAAATGAGAAGGAGAAAATAGGAGAGAGAAGCAGGAGGTGTGAGATAAACAAAGAAAGAGAGGAGAGAAAGGGCGAGGAAGAAAGAGAAGGTGGAAGAGGAAAAGAGAAGGAGAGAGGGTAAGGTAGAGAGAAGGGAAGGAGGGAGAGTGAGAAAGTGGTTGAGGGAAAGAAGGAGGATAAGAGAGGGAGAGAAAGTGGGAAAGAGAAATGAGAGACACAAGGAAAGGGAAATGAGAAGGAGGGAGAGAGGGAGAAGGAGGGAGATAGAAAGAAGGAGAGAGGAAGAGATGCGGGGAGAGAAGAAAGAGGGGAGGGATAAAGAAAGAGTGGGAAAGGGAAGGAGGAAGAGTGATGCACAAAAAGTGGGAGAAAAAGGTGGGGGGAGGGAGAGAGAGAGAGAGAGAGAGAGAGAGAGAGAGAGAGAGAGAGAGAGAGAGAGAGAGAGAGAGAGAGAGAGAAAGTAAGTGGCAGTGGGAAAGTGACGGAGGAAAGAGAAAGGGATAGAGAAAAGAAGAATGGGAGTGAAGGGGAGAGAGAGAAGGAAAGAAAGAGAGAATGTGGGAGAAAGAGAGAGAGAGAAACAATGAATGAGAGAAAGGGAGAGAAGAGGAAAAGGAGAGAGAAAGAGAAAGAGGTTGAGCGAAAGACAAGGAGAGAGAGAGAGCATGGATGCAGAAAAGAAAAAATGAAAGGATGAAGAGATGAGACATGGCAATGCAGTGGAGGAACAGGACGAGTAAATATGTGGCGTGAGAAGAGAAAAGGAAGAGAAGAGAGGAAGAAAGAGGAATAAACATACTGCAGCAGCGGAAAAAAAGATGCAGAACAAGAAAGGGGAAAACAATGTCACTTTTATATTACTACACACACACACACACACACACACACACACACACACAGCATAATAATATATACAGTATATATTATGCTCGGTATTTTTTTTTTAGGTCATAACTGCAGTCAGGGTCTTCATTCTAAGGGGCGGAGCTAGCATGAATATATTAACAGGAGGTGTGGTCAGGCTGCTGTGATATATATTATATATGCTGAGATTTAATTAGAGAGTTCATTAATTCTGTTCGTTCTATTATTTCCACACCAGAGAGAGCTGTTCGAATACACAAAATCTGTTGTCATTCAACCAATAAAACCGTCTCGTTGTCGATATGGTGATGCCTTTGTTAAGGAGATGTTTATTTAACATTTGTGGAAGGAGTCTCCGTTGTCAGAGCTTAGTTTTTTTCCGACAAAGGAGAGTCTTCAGGACAGAGGGCTTCAGCTTTAATAAACAGTACTTTGTTTCACTGTTTGATTTAAAACTTTAAAACTCATAGCTTCATTAAGCTACATTAACACGCCGAAGCACAATATAGAGTAATAAAATACAAGATAATGGTATGTGCTGGATCAAGTGCTATTTTATAAGCTGCTGAATCGTCAGGGTGGAAGCCATCTTGTTCAATCGAGCCAAGTTTGCAGTGAACTAGTACTATTCATGCAGCACTATAATGGCAACATAACCCGACTCTGAATACGCGGAACTTTCCTTTTTAATTTAAGTCACCGACTCTGATACATGTTCAGTTCAGTAATATGCAGGCAATTTGAGTTTAGTTAGAGAAAAACTAAAACGGTTGAGGTCTGATATTAAGTAAATAATGGTGAATTAAATAATGGAGAAGTTAAAATGGCTGACCTTTAGGAATGATTCATTATCAGGCCACAGACAGCACCTGCTGTTTACTCTGCGCTGTTTATGTAGGACTGTTTCTGAAATGCCTATGAGCTAAAAGCCTCCTGGGATCTTCAGTGGTGGCACTGTGTATACAAAAAAAAATGAATGCGTGTGTATGCGTGTGTGTGTGTATGTGTGTGTGTGTGTGTGTGTGTGTGTGTGTGTGTGTGTGTGTGTGTGTGTGGAGTGTTTATGCTCGACAGATGGAATGCTTTGGGCTCATATGGACTCACTAGTAATCATTTATAATGGAGGTGCCTCCTGAGAAAAACACTAACACAAGCACACACAATGCTTTAAGTGCGCTTAAATGCTCGGCATGGTTTTACCATTGTGTCGCTTGGTTACCCTGAGAAATGAATGATTCAGCATTTTCAAACCGCAAAATTGAATTACAAAATCCATTTCCTGTACTCTTACACACTGATAAATGAGGACCAGGGGTGTCATTAAAGCAACAATTATCCACTATCCCTTTATTCTCAATTTAGTTGTTTAGCCAAGACATGTTTTGGAGCTACAAGGCTTATGACATAGCTAACAAACAAAGCCTGCAGCTATCAGGTTAGCATCATACCTCACTCGAGCTGTTCAGTATCTCAAACAGACTTGTTTATGCGGTTTCTAACACAGTATGACACTGTAATCTTTAAAAAAAATATATCTATATGGTTAGGGTTAGTGTTAGAACATCGCAGAGCCTCAGCACATAGCATCAGACTTTGGCAGGAGGCGTGGCCTAAAGTTATAAGGCTACACTAGGGTTAATTTTCTAATAACACAGTTGGGAACGTGCTGTTACAGGAAAATAATCAACTCCCCAATGGGAAGCCGCCCCAAAGTGTTTTATCCAAAACTCTGACACTGGAGACTCCTTCCAAAAATGTTGTTAAACGTCTCCTTACCGAAAACGTCACCATCCCAACAAGCACACACAGTTGTTTAACGTGTAGCTATAAGGTTCCCTTGTTTGTAAAATTAGCTCCAGTACATAACCAGGAGAAGTTAGTCGAGTCTGTTAGGTGTAAACATATGGTACGAGTTGAATGAAATATTTAAAATGCAGGTGTTGTCATGTCCCATTTCTGATAAACGATGAAATTAAAAATGAAGTTCCTCACCTCTGTTTATTTCTATGATCTCCTCCTCCTGAGCTAGAGGACAGTCTCCAGTGAGGCCACCTGAGCCCATGACCCTGCCCAGCACATTACCCAGGATCCTCTGAGGCGAGGCGGTGGCCATAGCCAGGGCGTCAGGCCTGCAGTAGTTGGGCGAGCCGGGCTGTGGGGCTCGTGGGATGTGTTTATTCTTCTTCTTGGGCAGCTTCTGCTTGGCCATGGCCAGCGAGTAGTACATGCCAAAGTTGTTGACGATGACGGGCACAGGCATGGCGATGGTGAGCACACCAGCCAGAGCACACAGAGCGCCGACCAACATGCCCGACCACGTCTTAGGGTACATGTCACCGTACCCCAGCGTCGTCATGGTGACCACGGCCCACCAGAAACCAATGGGGATGTTCTTGAAACTGGTGTGGCGACTGCCTCTGGGGTCATCGGGGCTGGCACCGATGCGCTCGGCGTAGTAGATCATGGTGGCAAATATGAGCACTCCAAGGGCAAGGAAGATGATGAGCAGGAGAAACTCATTGGTGCTGGCACGAAGCGTATGACCCAGCACACGAAGCCCAACGAAATGGCGCGTGAGCTTGAAGATTCTCAGGATACGGACAAATCGGACAACGCGCAGAAAGCCCAGCACGTCCTTGGCCGCCTTGGACGAGAGGCCGCTCAGACCAACCTCCAGGTAGAATGGCAGGATGGCCACAAAGTCAATGATGTTCAGCGCACTCTTGAAGAACTCAGCCTTGTCCGGGCAAAAGATGACACGCGTTAACACTTCAAAGGTGAACCATATCACGCACACGCCCTCGACGTACATCAGCCAGCTGTCCGTCACCACCTCGCAGAAGACCTCCTCGCGCGTCACATTGCCCACCTTCATGCTCCACGTGCGGTTATAGACGGTGTTGAACGCCTCGTGCGTCTCCATGCAGAACGTCGAGATGGAGATGAGGATGAAGAGCAGCGAGCCGAACGCCACATACTTCAGAGAAAAAAGAGAAACAGAAGGAAGAAGGCAATGTCACATTTGGGTCATCAGATGGATCATCTTTTACGAATAAATTGTTGCCAAAAGCGATTTCAGCAATCTGGATATCACCTTCATTCTGTATATAGCATATTTAACTTTATATTACATCGTGCTGTTGAATTCTCGTTTCCGATTGGTCAAACAAAGAAATTTTCTATAACAGCAGCTCTGACAGTAGTTCCAGCTGCAAGGTTTATATTAATGCGCTCATTCTAATATGTTATTGTTTCTACAGTAACAGCTTGACACAAGCACTAGCATGGTGGACGCTCCAAATAAACCAATTAAAGAGTGCCTTTTTGGTAGGAGTCTGCAGTGTCAGTCTGAGGTAAAGCATTAACATTTTCCAACTTGGGAGAAGTACAAAATTATGCTAATAGTATAACTAAATACAAATTACTTTTACCACTTAAGTACTATCCTGATACAGTACACCCAAGAGTCTCGCTAGAATGGAATCTTCTTCCATTTTAGGAACTGGTGGATTGGATGTCTGAAATTAAAAGTGCAGGTGGTACAAGGTTGTTTATCTCCAGAAAGCATTAAAGCGTCGTAATAAATCAAAGCATGATTCCATGTGCCACTGGCTGGCATTCATCACTACAGCTCTTATTTCTAATGCAGGTTATAAACTCTTCCTGTTTATTTCCTGTCTTTTTTTTCCATCACTTGCCTCAACTCCATGCCGTAGATATCCATATAAAACCCTATTCGAGGTGGGATGTACCCGAGTATAATGTTGTGTCATTACTCATCCATTTATACTTACATTAATGTTGTGGAATGTCCACAAGTTAGTTCCTTGCATTATAGCAGCTATAAACATCCGTTCCTTCACCAGACCAGCCTATATTTCTTTCTCACGTTACAGAGACATGTCTCCATCTTGAAAATGTAAAGTAACAGCTTGACCTCTTTAATATAAACTCGTTAATATAAACCGTGCGGCAGGAACGAGTGTCAGAGCTGCTGTTACGGTGAACTAATCAACACCTTCTGACCAATCAGAATCCAGAATTTAAATATTTGATAACTCTCCATTTGGTCTAAATGTGTGAACTGGGTCTTCATCAGTAGAGCATCAGAGCAAATGCTGCCCTAGATTCCTATATTCATGTTCCTGTCTTACACACACACCTGTACAGTTGACCACACACACACACACACACACACACACACACACACACACACACACACACACACACACACACACACTCATCTTTCTTTCAGCACATACACTACTAGTTAAAAGTCTGGGCACACTAGATTGTATAAATCTATCTTTTATTGTCTTAACGACATTTTAATATTAAAAAAGGTTTTTAATTATATTTTACTAATATTTGAATGTCGTTTTCATTTAGAACCCAAAAGAAGCAGCCAACATCGTCAGCGTACCAAAAAAAAAACCTTCTTACGCAACTACAGGTAGCACAATCATGACATCGCTGTAGATTATGGTTTAAAAAAAAAAAAACTTGCAGAATGTTTACACTTACTTACTGAAGCACTCCATCAAAAACATCTCCTCATGCTAGTTCACAGTCTTTTGAAAGTGGAAGTGTGGCTTTAGGGCATTGTAAAACTTTTTGGGTGTAATGCAATGACATTATCTGTATCTGTTTAGTGTCCTAAATATGTGGATTTAAACCTGAAGTGGGTGTGGCCTAAACCGGAAACAATGTTTTTCCCCCCCTAAATTAAACATGAATCCTACAACTATGCCCCTGGAAAACACTGCAGAAAAAATCCAAACAAACAAACAAACAAACAAAAAAGCCCACTGTTAGTCAACATGGTGTGTGAATTCTGGCTTTGACAGTTCCTCAACCTCAGCTACATCACTCTAGTTCCTAATTGGTCTCAGCTACAGATGTGCGCAAGTCTGAGCACAGTTCTGTTTGTTCCTGCTTCCGAACGATTTTATTTTTATTCTATTTCCCAAAATATAAACAAACTAGTAGCCAAATTTCAACCACCACAACTTTGACCAGGCAGTTACTAAGGATGACTGAGTGAACTCTCTAAACGTACCTTTATGTACGTCGTTTTATAGCTAACTGCATGAAAGTCAAACGTTCCCAGTCCTGATGCACACTATTTAAAAAACTAACATGCATGTCCGTTTAGAGCAAGTTATCCGTTTCGAATATCATTCCCAATAATGTATTCGTATTCGCTTACATCCTTTAATCTTCATAACGTGAACTTGTATCACATCCCAGCTCTAAATACAGAGATAAATAGAAGCAAAGACGGAAGACAGAAAACGGATCGGGACTAATGATGGATAATTTTTTTTTTTACACATTCATGTTCACACAGAGGGAAAGCGGGATAGTTTTACTCACTAAGCACTGACAGATAAATAATAAATCAGAGAGAGAGAGAGAGAGAGAGAGAGAGAGGTGTTGGATACAAACTCACTGCAGAGAAAAAAAAACCTGTGCTGCATCTACACACACACACACACACACACACACACACACACACACAGAGCCACTCATGTGAGTAAGACAACGCACAAGTAGTTGAGAGCTTCCCCCCCCTCCTATTAAGACCCTGCTTCTTGTTTTCTAACCAGCCTTCCCCGCTATAGAAGCTATCTTACGCAATCCCCCCGTTTTTTTCTCTCCTTTTCCTTCTTTATGCCACTGATTAAAAGAATTAAAAAAGAGAAATATCAAGGTGTCAATGTCCAATCATCAACCCTTTAAATCCCAGTTATGTCATCTCCATAGTGCGTGGTTTAAAAGGTCACATGACTAAAAAGATTTGCATTAAAGGGAGTGAGCAAACGATGATAAAACAACGTATTTTTAGAGCATTTATTATTTATATATCACACCACAGCGCTGCCGAACTCCGATTGGTCAGAACGGGTTGCGCTAACGTCAAGCGATAACAGGAGCCAACTTGTTTCTATAACATTGAACGCAGTAATAAACCATTTCCCGACATGCTGTTATTGGAAAATAATCAACTTCAGGGTGGTGGCAGTAACTCTGCTTTGAATCGGGTCGCAACACACCACCCTGTCGCTGATTATTTTCCTATAGCAGCATGTCAGGAAGTGTTGTGTTGTTTACCAACGTACTGTATAACATTGCACTTCTACGTTTAGAATCAAGCTCAGTGGATAATACGCCATACTACTCCTATATGGAAGCCCGTTTCCACCACGGAGATTTTTTTTTTTTTAAATAAAAAAGGTCATTTTGACTTTATATCTCAGAATTGTAACTTTTTTTTCTTAGAATTGCGAGTTCATATCGCACAATTTTGACTTTATTTCTCACAATTACAAGTTTACATCTCACATTTCCTCGCAGTTTAGACCACCACTTGACACAGTACCTGAAATGTGACTAACTTCAGGTTACGGAGCGCGCACTAGCGTCTGGTTTTCCTTGTCTTGACTAGCTGATGAGTGTTGTTCTTACTGTATATAGCCTATTTATAGAGAATGATTGATGCTTTGTCGGTGCAATCTTTGTAACTCACTAAATGTCAAGTGGACGTCAAAATTGTGCGATCTGAACTCGCAATTGCGAGAAATAAAGTCGGAATTGTGAGATTTAAACTCAAAATTGTGGGAAATAAATTCGCAGTTACATTTTTAAACATTTTTCTCCGTGGCAGAAACAGGCTTCCATACTTTCCATACTTCCATTTTTAATAATAACTTAACTAAACTTATGTGAATTTAAATGAATTAAAAGTGTTTAAATTATTTTTCATAATTAAAAACATCTATTTAATTTAAAGTATAATTCAATTTAACAAAACTGAGTGCACTTTCATTTCTCCACTGGTTTTTATTAAATAAAATTAAATCACTTTTTTAATTACATTATTTAAAATTTTTTAAATAATTAAATTTTTTTAAAAATGTAAAGTGCATTTTGGATTCTTCATGGTTTTAAATCTAAAAATGATCAGATGATATAACTGTAGTTTCCCATTTCACGTTTTTTTTTTTTTCTTTCCTTTTCTAAAGGTATTCATTCTCTGTCATGGGGATAACTATCCCTAAATTTTCTCTCCCTCTCTCCCTCTTTCACTCCATGTCTCTTCATCTTCAGCCTGACCTACTTACAATCTGCTGCAACTGAGATCCCCCTTTCACCCTCTCGCATCTACTCTCTCTCTCTGTCTCTCTCTCTGAAATGGCTCCATATTGTCTGGTAAAGCAAGGGTACCAGAAAGCTAGCCTAGTCCCATGTGTGCTTAGGGGTGTGTGTGTGCTTAGGGGTGTGTGTGTGTGTGTGTGTGTGCGTGTATGTGTGTGTGAGTCATACACACACTGTTGAGCCTTTCAGACAGAAGCCCCTCTCGGCTTACGCGCACACGGCCGTCAAAGTTTGGCGCTGCGATGTTACTTAGCCGCTAATTCGCATTAAACTGGAAGTGTGTGTGTGTGTGATTAGACTGGAAGTGAGGAGGGATATCGATTGGGATATGGAGCCATTCTTAAATTGACTTTATCCGAGCCTTTCAGAAGTTCTTCAACTTCCACGCAGAAGAAACAGAATATGCTCGTTCTAATGTGCTATATCCGGAGCGCTGATACCACATCGCCTGCCTCGTTACTTTAAAAATATAAGTACATGACATCATGTCTCCTTTTTTAAGCTAAGATCATTTATTACTTCACTGCCGCTGGAGTTAGCACATGCTTTACGTGATACAAATATTCTGAGCAGAAACACTGCGATGTAAGAAGCGCTATTTCATTACATATAATCCATTTAGCTATAATGCATCTTGGCGTCCATCGGTTTCAGTTTATGAAAACTATAAAAAAAAAAAGAAGAAGAAAAAAAAGCTTGATGGCATTTACTCAAAAGTCTAGACGCTTGCGTGAAAGTTTATTTTTCCCAAAGCCTGAAAATAGTACCGTTTCTGGAAATCAACATATGAACCACAATAAAGACACAGAAACATAGAGACATAGCAAGTGGATAGCAATCAGCCCAAATCCAGCAATGATTACGTCAGCCAACGTGTGATGGAAAGGGAAGCGTTTCCGACCATGGGAGGTGTAGAGTTACAAAGAATCAACTGGAGTCACGTCAGCGATCATGAGCTGTTTGAATTCTGAGAAATGGCATTACAGCTGACCTAAACAAGAAAGTTGGCTAATGCTGCCTGGTAGTCAAGAGATTTGAACTTACAACCTTCTGGTTACTAGAAGCTTAACCTAAGGTGGCTGGTGTAAATGGGCTAGGTGGAATATTTTTGTAGAACCATCAACAGTTGTAAGAAAAACATACAGAATGGTATGAAGAAGCAAAAATGGACAAGAGACAGCATCCCCCCCTTCTTCGGTGGCTCCGTGGTTACCATACAACACACAAACCCACCAAAACCTTCTGAAGGTACAATGTACAAGGTACATCCTTTGTGCCCCCAACACAAAATATGTGCCATGTTTGGTTCACTTCGTGGACCAATTTAGGATTAAATCCCTTTCTCCGAGTTCAATTGGAAGTGGGCCGAGACCGCGTCTCTCAGATGCTCACGGACCGGTTGTTTTGTTACGCACCCTAGCTTGATTGCCAAGTTCTCCCCTGCCTAAAGAACCACATCAAAAAGAAAATCGCACCAGGAGCCCATTCAAACAGCAGGTACAATAGATGCGTGTCCACCACAGGAACTTTTCCATGAACCCAGAAACTTTCAGGATACTATGCCACGGGAAGTACCAGGGATGATTTGGGTTCCTAGGCCATAGTTCCAGGAGACTTTAAGGGTTTTTTCACACTCTTGGTCAGAATACTTGCACCCAGAACCGATTCTGGCCTCATTTGGGGGGAGGACAGGGTTCATAATCGCAGGTTTGCTTTCACATAGAAGAATTCCTTCTGAACCACGGACAGATTGTGCAATTCCATACATCACATTTGTGCAAAAATGGTAGGCTTGTCCATTTGCTGTTTGGTACCAACCAAATGTACCATAACTTCTTAGATGCATGACATGTCATCACTCTCAGTGCAAGCACTCACTGGTGAGTGATACCACAAGGTGATCTAATTACAGTGCACCAGTCCTATGATAGGCTAATTTAATCGATCGATAAGGCATTCCGTGTCCTCCGCTGACCCCAGACCACCATTTTCAACAGAACCTGTTGCCAGGGACCACCGTTTCTCTAGACCTCTTTGGGGCTTGAAAACAGCATTCATACTTCACCGAACGTATCTAATTGCTCAAATGGTCGCCGAGTCCGGAAAAAAAACATCTTAGATCCTGCTCTAAGGTAGGTACATTCCTGTGGACTATAGAAACTATTGGGGTTGAAACTAAGTAGCCATCCTGGACATCGCGTATTGGCGAAATTGGCAAAGAGCCACAAAACAACACCTTGTTTTAGTGTAGAGTGAAACCTTAGTGTGGCAAACCGTGGTGGCTTGGAGTACACATTAAGGTTTCAGACTTCCTTGCATCCAAAGTTCTCTCCAGCGCGGGTGGTGGAGAGCAAAAGATTATTCAATAAACACAGCAAATAACTGAATAAAGACACCAGGGCTGGGTTCCGCAGGCGCAAGGTTTCGAGGCTTTTAACTTGAGTTGCTTTCTGGCTCTGGTCCATCGCTCTGAGACTTGAGGAAGCAAATCAATTTTGCGCTGCCCTCTTCCTGTCATGGTTACTTCTGAAATTAAAATGGTGTAACTGTATGGCTGGCTGTCACCTGATACTGTTAGGTAGCTCAATGGTTTTTTTTTTTTGGTTTTTTTTTAACAGACCATTCATGCATCCAACCAACCACCCATTTTTAATGATACTTTATAATGCTGCACAAACAAGCTGACGCCATTGAAGACCAACATCCTGACAAATTTGTGTAACATTAGCAGTATATAGAATTATATTTTTAAATAGCTGTTTATTGGCATTGTGTCAATGCTTTTGTCAAATAAATCTGTGTGTGTGTGTGTGTGTGTGTGTGTGTGTGTAAGTGTGTGATGTGAAGCCTCCAGAAAGATCAAAAGCCACAAAGTAAACCAGGTCAGCAGCAAGACGAGGCTCGACAAGGCTTGGCGAGAAACGCTGGGGGCAGAGAGGAAGGTGCCACGATGCCAGAACACCCACGATGCACCACATGTGCAGTTTGGCATTAGTAGTTCACCGCCACGGATGGTGAAACATTTTTGCTGAGTCACGAAATACACAAGTCTCCACTGCACTCGAGGACCAGTGGAGTGTGAACAGAGACATGCAGCAAGATCTGTTTGCCTTCAAGGATCACTTGCACTGGATGTGTTCTTAAAAGTTCCCTGATGTTAAAAAGACTAAATAGCAAAAGTCAAGGAGCAAAAGTCATTGTAGAAATTGATTATTGATTATACAGTAGAGCTTATTATACATGTCTGTATGCAGACTTTACACAGTAAAACTGTACATTAGCTGTCCAACTGTCCACAAATCCAGCTTTATTTATTACATATTATCTATATTAGTTACCGTCAAGTGCAAAAGATCAAAGGATGGAAGGAAGGAAAATGGAAAGGAAGGTAGGAAGGAAGGAAGGAAGGAAGGAAGGAGGGGAGGAAATAAGGAAAAATGGAAAGGATGAAAGAAAGTAAGGAAGGAAATAGGAAGGAAGGAAGGAAGGAAGGAAAAATGGAAAGGATGAAAGAAGGAAAGGCAGGAAATAGGTAGGAAGGAAGAAAGGAAGGAAGAGATAAAGGAAGGAAAGAAGGAAGCAAGGAAGATAAAAAAGGAAGAAAATAGGATATAAGGAAGGAGACATGGAAAGGATGGAAACTAGGAAGAAGGAAGGAAATGAGAAAGAAGGGAAAAAGGACAGAATGAAGGATGGTAAGAAGGAAAAGACAGAAGGTAGGAAAAATGGAAGGTAAGGAATGAAGAAAAGAAAGAAAGGAAACATGGAAAAAATGGAAGGTAGGAAAAGGGACGAAATGGAAGAAAGACAGAAAGGAAAAAGGAAGGATGGAAGGCAGGAAGGAAAGGAAAGAAACGAAGGGAAAAATCTCAATTACTTACAGTCGAGCGCAAAAAAAATGAGGGAAGAAAAAAAACAAGAAAGGAGAAAGGAAGCAAGTAAACCGTAATTCCAGTTGGACTCGGGCTGCATCACACCACCACCATGTCATTCATTACTTTCCTAGAACAGCGCACACCCAAGTGGTTTATTCCTAACTACAGTCAGTCAAGCTGCTACAGACAATTACACTTATTATTGTAAACTATAATAAAATGTTCAGCAGATGCTGTGATATAAATAATTCATTTCAGTGCATGTCTCCGGTGAAGTGGTAGCAGTGTGTGTGTGTGTGTGTGTTTCTAATTATTGATTATGTAGTTTTAGATCAAGGCCAGTGTTACTTTAAGAGATAGAACTCCCCGTCAGTCATGTAAATGGATGGATCCGTTTGGCAGCGTTTCTCCGTCTTTTGCTCAGAAAGCTAGCATCGCAGTCGCCATGGAGACGGTGATGAAGCTTCACTGCAGTATACATTAAAACATGTGCATCCATTTAACGCATACATACATGCATTTATGCAGGACACACAAACACACACACACACGTGAAGGAAACGAGAAGGAAAGAAGAAAGGGAATTGAGAAACAAGGAAGGAAGGAAGGAAGGAGAAAACAGGAAAAGAAAAGAAAGGAAGTATGGCAGGTATAAAGGAAATGAGAATAAAGGAAAAGAAGGAAGACAGAAGAAATGAAGGAAAGAAAGAAGGAAAAAAGCATATGGAAGTAAAGACAGAAAGAAAGGAATGATGAATGAAAAAAGTGGAATAAAGAAGGATGGATGGACAAAAGGAAGAACACAACAGAAAAATTTGAAGGAAAGGAAGGAAAGAAGGAAATAGAAAAATGGAAGAAAGTAAAGATAGAAAGGAGAAAGAAAGTAGTAAAAAAAAGGAAGCAAGTAAAAAAGGAAACAAGAACGAATGGAAAGGACAAAAAGAAAGAATGCAGGAAGGAGGGAGGAAAAAGAAACATGGAAACAAAGGAAGAAAGAAAGAAAAGAGCAACAAGAAGAAGAAGAAGAGGGAAAAAGAGAACGGAAGTAAAGACAGAAAGAAAGGAATGACAAGAAAAAAGTGGGATAAATGAGGAGTGAGAAAAATGGAAGAAAAAAAGGAAGATAGAAAGGAGAAAAAGAAAAAGGAAGCAAGGAAGGAAGGAAAAAAGAACAAAGGGAAAGAGGGATAGCAGAAAGAATGCAAGAAGGAAGTAAAAAAAAGAAGGGAAAAAAATAAACATGGAAAGAAAGACAAAGAATCAAACAAACAAAACAGAAAACGGAAGGAAATAAGAGTGTAAGTAAAGAAGGAAGAAAAGAGAAATAAGAAAGCAAGCGAGGAAATAAGGAAGGAAGGAAGGAAGATAGAAAAATAGATTTAAAAAAATAGAAAGGAGAAAAAAGAAAAAACTAAGAAAGAAAAGAAGGAAGCAGGAAGGACAGAAAGGAAGAAGGAAAGACAAAAACAGAGGGGAAAAAAAGGAAAGAAGTAAGGAAATTTGAAAAAGACAGAAGGAAGGAAGAGAATCCTGCAGAGAGAGAGGTGTGAAATTCTCATTGCTCATGTTTCTGCTCTCATCCATATTCTCCAGCGTGATGATACAGAGATAATGACTGACATGTGACGTGAACCAATTACAGGGAGGCAGGAGTCCACCGTGCTACACCTGAGAGGGGGGCGGGAGCAAATCGCCTGACGGAACACAGGACACTGCGGGAAACCGAAGGACACAAGTGGCACAGGGTGTGTGTGTGTGTGTTTCGCTCTTCATGAGGACCAAAAGAGACTAAATGTCCTCAGTATGATAGGACAGTGTCAGATGTCCTCACAATCACTTGGTCTTTCTGTCTTTCTTTTCATTGTTCTTTCCTTCCTTCTTTTTTTAAAAAACATTTTTCTTTCTTTTATCTTCATTTCATTCCATTTGTACCTACCTTTATTCTTTCCTGTCCTTCCTTTCTTCCATCCTTTTTTCATTCCCTCCTTCCTTCCGTCTTTCCTTCATTCTTTCCTCTTACTCTCGTGTGTGTGTGTGTGTGTGTGTGTGTGTGTTTGTTTATCTCTTTATGAGGACCAAAATGTCCTTACTATGATAGGATAGTGTCAGACTTGTGTTACAGTGGATCATCTCTGAAGTAGAGCATCTACCGCTCCACATAAATGTGTGTGTCTGTGTGTTTATGTGTGTTTGTTTATGTTTTTATGAGGTCCAAAATGTCCTTACTATGATAGGATAGTGTCAGACTTGTGTTACAGTGGATCATCTC
This sequence comes from Cranoglanis bouderius, assembly GCA_023630585.1. Classification (NCBI taxonomy): domain Eukaryota; kingdom Metazoa; phylum Chordata; class Actinopteri; order Siluriformes; family Cranoglanididae; genus Cranoglanis; species Cranoglanis bouderius. Next base: position 6,689,923 of record CM042544.1, read on the forward strand.
TGAAGTAGAGCATCTACCGCTCCACATAAATCTGTGTGTGTGTGTGTGTGTGTGTGTGCTGTCTGTTTTGTATTCTCTCCAGATCACTGCAGTGTTGCGGTGTGCATTTTGTCCTTGCGATATGCCCCCCCCCGTTCTATCGTTCTGTCTTTGGCAAGCACAAACACACACACACACACACACACACACACGCAGATTATGCCCAACAACCTGTCAGAATCTCTCTACTTTGTTTTTCATTCCTCCCTTTTTTATCTCTCTGTCACTCAGTCTTTAATCTGTGAAAAAGTCACAGAAAGTTTCACACACACACACACACACACACACACACACACACACACACACACACACACACACAGGTGACACTCTGACAAAAACTTGACAAGAAAAACCCCTTAGGGAATATTGTGTGTGTGTGTGTGTGTGTGTGTGTGTGTGTGTGTGTGTGTGTGTGTGTGTAGCAAAAAGTCAAAGTGATGAATTCAGCATTCATCGTCCCTGCATGGATTTCAGTGCTGCCAGCCTTAACAAGCAGATGGTCACACACACACACACACACACACACACACACACACACACACACACACACACCTTTAGTGGTTTTTGCGGTACAAGGTACAACACACAGACTCTTTACTGTGGTTTTGATTTTAATAACCGTGTGTGTGTGTGTGTGTGTGTGTGTGTGTGTGTGTGTGTGTGTGTGTGTGTGTGTGTGTGTGTTTGCGCACAGTGCGTTAACCAAACCGACTCTGACACCGTTCAACCACACGTTCGACAGCAAGTACACGGCTGTCTGAACCTTTAACTCTCCAAGACGAAGGACTTGAGGGAATAAGTGGCTGCCCTCGTTCTGTCCTTTGACTAGAACACACACACACACACATACACGCGCACACACACACACGCACACACACAATCACTTCCCAACACTAAAAATCATGCTAAAAATCACCCGTTTTTATTTATTAATGAAGGACACGGCATCGTTTTTATCCGTTTATAGCTACATTCAGTGTGGTGAATCATCCACGACAGGACAGTGTTACAACACTGAGAAGTCTTCTGCTCTGAACATTTTTCCTGCAAACTATTTTTCTGTTGATTTTACCTCATATTTTTCATTTCGACTGTTGTGTTCGATTGTTGTGTGGCACAAGGGGGACCTACACAATATTAGGCAGTATAAACAGTAGAATACCTTGTAATTTCTTCAATCGATTCCAATGCACTTTTTTTTTTTTGTTTGTTTTAGAGGTTTTAAGGCACTGTTGCAAAACTGGTGATTGTTTTGAAAAGAATTCTCACACATCACTTTCACATCCCAAACCATCTCAAATAACATTGTAATGAGATATTCATACTGAGCAGTGAAGCGTGGTAGTGGTAGCGTCATGTTCATGAGCACTTTGCTCACTATAATACAATCACTGGACCTTTTTAATTTTAGCATCATTTCTATCTCTCCCAGTGCACTTTTATTTTAGAGTTCTTAAGGCACTGGTGCAAATCGGATGATTGAAAAAAAAAACATTTCTAATACACCACTTTCTTACCTTTCACATCCCAGACCATTGTGTAATATGAACGGCTGTGACAGCCGACAAAATCTGCATAGCAGAAGAATGTAACCTTGACTCAAATAACATCGTAATGAGGTCTTCGTATTACAGACTGTATGCAGAAAAACGTCCGCAGGTGGTGTTTTGTTGTTGTTTTAAAACACAGAACCACATGAGGAATCTTTGACCAACACACTCAAATGCAATGCAAGAACATGGCTCATAAAGCCTACGAAGCATTAAAAGTCTCACTTGTGATCATATGTGAAACCACTAAATTAGTTCTAGTGCAACCAGCTGGCAAATAGTTGAAGGGAGTTCAACCTGAATGCAGTTAAAGTGTCACATGTTCCTCGAAGAACTCACTCTTCAACATTCCAGGACAAAGTGCTACATACATGGCTGAAACCCAACATCCCAACTGTGAAGCATGGTGGTGGTGGCATCGGGTTGATGCGCACTCTGCTCGCTATTCTGTTCCATCAGTGGCCCTTTTTAACACGTCCAGGACGACGTTCTGGAAAAGTATCAATCAGGGTTTGGTTATATATATATATATATATATATATATATATATATATATATATATATATATATATATATATATATATATATATATTTTTTTTTTTTTTTTTAATGTTTAAAATACAGCATAATTTGAACTGCATGATTAAATTTCTGCAGATCTGCAGCGTAAAATATACAGAACTCTGTACTACTTACTTATTTGTGTTTCCTGTTGTCTTTGTTCCTTTCTGTCTTCTCTATCGAAAGTTGTTTTTGTTTTTTTTTCCGATGACACAGCACTCTTATAGCATGAAGTAATGGGACTGTAAAAGTTTCAATTTAGGAACTTTTTGCTAAGTCGTTACAATACAACTACAACAAATGGTCTTTAGTCAATCAAAGGTAACCAAAGGTAATCAGTATAGGGTATATCAGTATAAGGTAATTAGTGTTTGCGGGGGAGAGGGAGAGAAAGAGAGAGAGAGAGAGAGAGAGAGAGAGAGAGCTCATCAGGATTAGACAGACAGCAGGGCGTGATGTCGCCTTTGAGATGCTGCTCAGCAGTATATGATCTCATCGCTACAGGAAGTATCAATCACATCAGAGATGAAATTACCTAGCAGCCCCCCAGCTCAGGTTCCCAATGGAGCCAACACACACACACACACACACACACACACACACACACACACACACACACACACACACACACACACACCTGTGTCAGGGCATGCCAAAACACAAGTTGCCTGATTTCCAAAAATTAGTGGCAGCAACCACTACATGTACTACAACATCGTAAAACAGCAATATGTGTAAATATGGGTATATATATGAATGATCAAAAATATATAATAAATGTATTATAAAGTATAAATAAGTATGAAATACTATTCTTTTTTTTTTTTAAACATTTTTTTTTAAACTTTACGTTTAGTTACGGTTTTAAGTAAGCTCTGACACTGGAGACTCCTTCCAAGCTCAATATATATTATTATTTAAACTTAATTACTATGTTCTACATCTTCCACGTAAAGTACGTTTAGGCTAACAGGTGTTGGGTGATATTTTTGTTTATTTAATGTTTTATTTACTTGTGTGTAGCAAAAAATAACAAATGTTTGTGTTTAACAGGAACAAGCATCTTGTTTTCTTCAACATTCAAGTTTAAAATATTGCGACTTCAAAATGAGCATCAGTCTGTCTTTCTCTCTCTCTCCCTCTTTCTCTCTCCCTCTTTCTCTCTCTCTCTCGGCAGTGACCTCACACGATGGCGTCATGAAGGACAGTGCTCTCTCTCCCATACAAGCTGCAGCTGCAGAGCTCAGTGCTTGAAATGCGCAATGTTTGGCCACGCCCCCCTCCGACACATGCTGCGCTCTGATAGGCCGAGTCCCTGAAGACAGTAAATAGATTGATTGGCTATGGCTTTGAAGAGAACAGGCATGCTGCGTTATGACCAGATATCTTTCTGAGCAGAACGGACAGGCTGTGACGTGATTGGCCATGACTGTGTGTGTGTGTGTGTGTGTGTGTGTGTGTGTGTGTGTGTGTGTGTGTGTGTGTGCGTGTGTGGCCTCGAGGCTAAAAACTGGCCCAAAAATAATCTCAGCAGGTTGAGCAGAATTAGAGCTGAACTGCAATCTGGATTAGAAACCAGGGCTCCGAAAACACACAGACACACAGACACACAAGTACAACACACAGGTGTTGAACAATAGGCTTGTTGTCTGTGTGTGTGTGTGTGTGTGTGTGTGTGTGTGTGTGTGTGTGTGTTTTATTGTATTTTGTGTACATTACATTATTAATTTGATAAGCTTGATTTGTGTGTGATCTGAAATCAGGTGCCGTTGCACACATAATAAAGACAAGGCACTGATCTGGAATCAGATGTTATACCGTTGGAAACTAAACGCATTGCGCCGCCTTCTGTGGTCCAACTCGAGGGCATTTACATGTAAAAGCAACGTACAGTGGGTATAGAAAAGAATCACCCCCCTTTAAAATAATCACATTTTGTTGCTTTTCAGCCTGAAATAAAGACGGGCACAGTTTTTGTTTTATCCAGCTGTATTTACTCAGTGCAACTTATAACATCCAAGTGAAAGATATAACACCAACATGTCAGAAAAATTTTTAAAAAAATGAAAAACCAGAATCACTGAGTTGGAAAAAGGATCACCCCCCTCCTAAAAATGACTCAGCTAATCACCTTAGCTAATCAACCTTCTCAATGGCACACAAAGCCATTTGACTTTCAACTGTGATCAACTGTGGTCATTTTGATTAGCTCAGCATGAAAAGAGCTTTCCTGGAGCATTTTGTAGTGCAACTGAAGCAAACAACCAACTATGGGTGGCAAAGCACTGTCAAAAGATCTCCGGGATAAAGTTGTGGACAGGCACAAGTCAGGAGATGGATACAAAAAATTTTCAAAGGCTTTATCAATTCCTAGAAGCACAGTGAAGTCTATTATTAAGAAGTGGAAGGTATTTGGTACAACACAGACCCTCCCTGGATCAGGCCGTCACTCCAAACTGGATGAAAGAGCCAGGAGGAAACTGGTCAGAGAGGCTACCAAGAGGCCTACAGCAACTCTGAAGCAGTTGCAGGAATTTATGACAAAGAGTGGTCATTGTGTGCATGGGACAACAATATCACAAATTCTCCACAAATGTGGCTTGTATGGGAGGGTTGCAAGAAAAAAGCCACCCACGACTGAGCTTTGCCAAAATGCACCTTGAAGATTCTGAGGCCACATGGAGAAAGGTGTTATGGTCAGATGAATTATTTGGCCTCAACACCAAACCATATGTCTGGTGGAAATCCAATACAGCTCACCATCCAAATAACACCATTCCTACAGTAAAGCATGGAGGTGGTAATATCCTGTTATGGGGGTGTTTCTCTGCAGCGGGGACTGGAGCACTTGTCAGGATAGAAGGAAAATGGATGGGGCAAAATACCGCCAAATTCTTGAGGAAAATCTGCTGCCCTCTGCCAGAAAGTTGTCAATGGGAAGAAGGTTTACCTTCTAACATGACAATGACCCAAAGCACACAGCAAAACTGACCACACAGTGGTTGAAGGAGAAAAAGGTGACTGTCCTTGCATGGCCTAATCAGAGCCCAGACTTAAACCCCATTGAAAATCTGTGGAATGACTTGAAGACTGCAGTCCACAAATTTAACTGAACTTGAGCAGTTCTGCAAAGAAGAATGGGCAAATATTGCAAAGTCTAGATGTGCAAAGTTAGTAGAGACATATCCCAACAGACTAAAGGCTGGTATTAAAAAAATTAAGGCAAATTAAAACAAGGGAGTGATCCTTTTTCCAACTCAGTGATTCTGTTTTTTATGTTGGTGTTATATCTTTCACTTGGATGTTAATTAGTTGCACTGAGTAAATACAGCTGGATAAAACAAAAACTGTGTCCGTCTTCATTTCAGGCTGAAAAGCAACAAAATGTGATTATTTTAAAGGGGGGTGATTCTTTTCTATATCCACTGTATTTTCTTGGTGTACGCAGTCCCGTAATTCTTTTCACTGCACCAGATTTCCATGCAAGTGACCAAACATTTATGAACGTACGCTTGTCTTGTAGCCAGCAGTCATTTTTTTGCGCATAGACTGCCAGAAGTCGTTTGTGGTTAAAATTAACTCGCTAATGACAAAGTAATGAAACTGACAGACATCCCATATGCATCTGCCAAGTTTTCCTCTCAGTTTAAAAGCTGCCTGAGACGGGGAACTCTAGTAACGAAACCTGAATGGGGCGTAGTTACAGTTTTGTTTTGTTTTTTTGTTTTTTAAACTGGTCTCTTATCAGCTCTTCTAGAATTAAGGCACAGCAGATAATTAGGCATTACTGATCTCTGGTCAACTCTTCTTTTTTTCCTAGAATGAAGGTACAGCGGATAACGCAGCACAGCAAATCTCTGGCCGGTTTTCCTGTTCCTAACGAACTGATTTCACCTTGTGTTACAAAACTGATCTCTGGTCAGGTCTTCCTTCTTTAGAGAATGAAAGTGCAGGATCAGTTCCTTACCTTTTACCAATGAACTGATCTCGCCACGTGTTACAAAACTGTTCTCGGGTCAGCTCTTCTTTCTTCCTGGGATCAAGGCACCGTGTATAGTAAAGCACGGCTGATCTCTGATTAAGCTCTAAGTCTCTATTACTAATGAACTGATCGCGCTTTGTGTTACAAAGCTGGTATCTGAGCAGCTCTTCTTGTCTGGTCAGCTGTTCTTTCTTCCTAGAATCAAGGTACACTGGACAGTATATGGAAGCACAGCTGACCTCTGATCAGCTCTTACTTCTTTTTCTAATGAAGCATGACTGATTGTTGATTGGTTCTCCTTTCCTAACGGAAAAAAAATTGTATAATGGAGCATGGCTGATCCCTGATCAGTTAAACTTTTCCTAATGAACTGATCACACCTTGGGTTACAAAACTGGTCGGGTCACCTTTCGCGTGCTCAATATAAAAATGCCCGTGTTGTTGTGTGTGTGTGTGTGTGTGTGTGTGTGTGTGCGCGCTTCTCTCCGTATCTCTGTCTGGGGACGGTGAAACGTCCTTGACAAAATGTCACACAAAACCCTGCCCAAAGCAATGTGGTTAATATGGCTGCTATATATAAAGTCCAAGAAGTCCGTTGATGGCAAGTTGAAATGAGAACTGTTGATGGAAGCAATGTTCAGGCCAAAACTAACCGCCGAGGCGCATTTCTATCCGCCCCAGAGCTGCGAATCAGCAAAGACCGAATGCGGAGGACACGCGGACACGACCTTCACTCGGAGGTGCAAACACACACAACTACGGTCAAACACAATGCAATGAACATGTTAAACACTGATTACAACTGTTTGTACCTGACAAAAAAATATTTGGGCAACTCCCTGTAGCATAAAAGGAATAAAGCACTCTGGGACACGCATCTCTGATCAGCTCTTCTGCGTTTCCTAATGAACTGATCTCACCTTGTGTTACAAAACTGATCTCTGATCAACTCTTCTGCGTTTCCTAATGAACTGATCTCTCCTTGCGCTGCAAAACTGATCTCGGATCAGCTCTTCATTCTTCAAAGAATGAAAGCACAGGGTATAATCAAGCAAGACTGTACCCTAATCAGATCCTTACCTTTTTCCCAATGAACTGATTTCGCCTCGTGTTACAAAACTGTTCTCGGGTCAGCTCTTCTTTCTTCCTGGGATCAAGGCACCGTGTATAGTAAAGCACGGTTTATCTCTGATTAAGCTCTAAGTCTCTATTAGTAATGAACTGATCACGCTTTGTGTTCAAAGCTGGTATCTGAGCAGCTCTTCTTGTCTGGTCAGCTGTTCTTTCTTCCTAGAATCAAGGTACACTGGACAGTATATGGAAGCACAGCTGATCTCTGATCAGCTCTTACTTCTTTTTCTAATGAAGCATGACTGATTGTTGATTGGTTCTCCTTTCCTAACGGAAAAAAAAAAATTGTATAATGGAGCATGGCTGATCCCTGATCAGTTAGACTTTTCCTAATGAACTGATCACACCTTGGGTTACAAAACTGTTCTCGGATCAGCTCTTCATTCGTCAAAGAATGAAAGCACAGGGTATAATCAAGCAAGACTGATCTCTGATCAGATCCTTACCTTTTTCCCAATGAACCGATTTCGCCTCGTGTTATAAAACTGTTCTCGGATCAGCTCGTCATTCTTCCTAAAATCAAGGCACGGTGTATAGTAAAGCGCGGTTGATCTCTGATCAAATCTCTATTAATGATCTGATCACATGTTGTGTTACAGAGCTGGTATCTGGGCAGGGACACGCTTTTATTTGGAAGTTAATCAACTCCAGGGTGGTAATAGTAACTCTGCTTTGCATCACTCTGTACTGTACATCCTATACATTATTCCTTACAACCAGTCATTCATTCCTCCATGCAGGAAGGAATCTTCTCAGATCAAGACTCGGGTCTTGTTCCTGTGTCCACACTTCAAGGTCTGTGACCAAGGCACTATCCGTTATATTATATTTGCTTAAAAAACATCATGTTCAACACTTAGTTGCACTCATAGTGCAGGTTTATTAATGCTTTATGAGCTGTTAATGAGCTGTGAGTGCAGCTTCTTCTCAGTGTTTCAGCTCCCTATACAAGGACATCTGATGATGAGAGCTACTGCTGCACGTGTGATTCCTGCGCACGTGGCCATGACCTCAAGGGGGGAAAACGTGACTTTATTTTCCCACAAAGCGGCCACGTGTTTGTGTCGTGGCTCTATGCTAACAGAAGAAACGGCCTGACAGTCTGACATCGCATGATTAATCCGAGCTTCTAAACATTGTTTGGACGTATTTCCAGGTGTAAATAGTTAAGATAATACCTATTTATAGGACATACCCATTGTCTCGAATCTGATTGGTCAGAAGGTGTTGGTTAGTTTTCTATAAGTGTTTTGAGCAAGTGTACATCGTGAGGACGGTCCTGTCTCAGTGAAATGCGAATCGATCATTATTACTACAGAGTACTACTAATGAATGTATCGTTTTTTGCTGTCGCTTGTTTTTTGTTCCACTGTCATGAAAGAAGAAAAAAAAAAAAAAAGATCGAATCTGGATCGCTTTTGTCTGCAGTACGATTGTAGCCAGTGTGTTAACTCTGAAATGGGAGAAGGTATCTGTGTGGTATCGGACTTTCCAGACACACACACACACACACACACACACACACACACACACACACACACACACACACACACACACATATCCATCCCAGATTTCACTCGATTCTCTCTCTTATTTGCAGAAAATTCTAGTGTACTGTAAATACTGACACCGGTGAACGAAGAACTCAGTTATCCTAACCTTCAACAGTATCTATATGTGTGTGTGTGTGTGTGTGTGTGTGTGTGTGAGTGTGTGAGAGAGAGGGAGAGAGAAAGCGCTCTGACTGCCGCTGAAAGACATACAGCGCATAATCAATAACCGATCAGTCGATAAACAGTGCTAGAAGCTGGATCGGATTGCTTGTGTCGTTAGCTGGACGTGATGAGATGAGCAATTGCTCATCCTCTTGCTCCGGTCCTCACTCTCTCCTGATCTGTAGCTCTCACTCGGGCTCTCTCTCACTCTTCACTGCAGCAAAATCAGCATGTGTGTGTAAAGAGAGAGAGAGAGAGAGTGAGAGAGAGAGAGAGAGAGAACTCCTCTGATTATTGCTCTGCTCATAAATGTTTTACTGTCCGTCCACATCTTTAAATCATGCCGCCGATCTTCCTGTCTCTTTCAACCTTGACCTATCTCTCCTTCTCTTTTTCTTCCTTTCCACACCGTGTCCCATGTCTCGTGTTTTTCACCAGGTTTTGGATCACTCAGACGCTTTAACTAGGTTACAGAGCTGCATGTGGTCACACACACACACACACACACACACACAGAACACTCGTGTAACTGCGGGTGTCTTTGTGTTCTGCTCTACATCACTGCACTGGGTTGTAAATCTCACAGGCGGAAGCTGCAGGAGCGAGTATTGACCTGTGAATGACATTACCACAATGGAGACGCATTCCTCCGACTAGGGATTCACTAATCACGTTTTTTTCTTTTTATGCGTTGATACTGATACCAAAGCTCTGATTGACAAAACAGGTAGTATTTTACCGGTTTGGGTTTAAAACTTAGAAACTTAGATTTGCTCAGGCTCAGAAGGTTCTAGAGACCTGGCTGGGTCAACATCAAGCCATAAACTCTCACACTGATTCTCCATCAAAAACAACAACAACAACAACAACAAAAGATACACTGCTGTTGTTGTTGTAAGCACTGTCCTTATTATTCTTTTTTCGGATTCAACTGGATACATTTCGCTGGACCATCCCGAGTCCAGGGAAAAGAGAAAATACTGTAGCAGAGCTGAGGAATGTATCCAATCACGTGCATTTATCTGAATTATTTCGCTTAAGGCAGCTCATCAGATCAACAATTGACAATGAAAATATATCACGAACACTATGGTGCTTGGACCCCTGCAATTGAAGATTGGAAAAAGACCAGGCAATGTTCGTCCAGTATTTAACTGCAGGGGTCCAAGCACAAGAACACGATGGTAAACATATGTATTGTGAACACTATGGTGCTTGGACCCCTGCAGCCGAAGATTGGAATAAGTCCAATCTTCAGCTGTCTAGGTTGGGTGAGCCTGTCCTGACTATAGCCTCAGATTCCTGTTTTTTTTGCTGTCAGGAGTGGAAGCAAAAAAAACGATGTGCGATGTGTTGTGCGTTCTGAGATGCTTTTCTGCTCGCCACGGTTGTAACCACTGGTTATTTGAGTTACCGAAGCCGTCCTGTCAGCTCAAACCAGTTTGGCCATTCTCCTCCGACCGCTCTCATCGACAAGGCGTTTCCGCCCGCAGAACTGCCGCACACGTCATTTTTTCTTTTTCATTTTTTCACTTTCAGAAAGTTTACATTTTAACCAGCACCAGACCAAAAAGAGAAACTTTCATGTAATGACGATAGATACCACTTGTTTGTTTTTATAGTATCTCACTGATGGCTCATACACATGTGTATGTTTTTGTAGTTCTGCCAATCACGGATACTTTCCTGCAGCCTGTTGGGAATCACGCGAGATTGTCTAATTTAATCACCATGAACTGCTTTAAACAAAATGCTGTAATTAACAGTGTAATCCTTCAGAACTGATTGAAAACGAGACAGAAAAACAAGCACTTCCATCATTTCAGGTTTAAGGAAAGTACGAAAGGGTGTAATGATATTATCGGCTGTGCAGTCGGGAACTGCTTGCCGGCGGTGGCAGTTGGTAGTGGTAGGTAATTGATTTGAAATATATTTCATTTTATTTCACACTAATGAACTCACAACATTCTCCATTTACCTTGACAGAAAAGCAAGGTCGCCCTGCAAGTCTACTCGAGTGCACAGGAGACCTGGAGATTCCGGGGCGGTGTCGGTAAATATCAGAGAGTCCAAAAGACCTGTGCAAATCATTCCAGGTCCACATGTTCTGTAAACTGGCTCGGCTCGCATTTTATTGGGGAGAAAAACACAGTGATAACCTGTAGCAGGATGCACCAATGTTAAAATGCGGAGCCCCTACACAAAACGTGTACAGTTCGGCTATAATCGGAGGAGACCCGGTAGATAGATACAGCGGCATACATCTGCACAGGACTCCATAATAACAGCCGGTAAAAATCCTGTGCGACCCTCGTCTGGGGTTGTGACCTCAGACCTCAATGTGTTTATCATTGTAACTGTTATCATCAGCGACGGCTTTCATTCAAACGAAAGAATATTAAACGCACTGTGTATTTTTCTTACAATCGTCAGAGGTGCAAGAGCTATACAAGATACAAGAGCTATGCAACACCTTTTTTTTTTTTATTTTGGATGATCTCTCTCGTGAAGTCTAGTTTTGTCGACTCGATCCTTCTGGCTCTTAAGGGATCGGCTTGCGGACTTCCCTTCAGCTAATAAAGTAACGGAACAACCCTAAAGATGCCAAAGAAGATTCTCTCAAGGGGAAGTGGGGAGGGAAAGTCGATGAGGATTATACTGGGCCGCAGGGCTGTACACATGTGTTGTACATTAGCAGCTGAAACATAACACTTGTACAGTCGATTCAGTGTTTGGGTTTGTGTAGCCTAATTTATCCGCATTCGAATCGGATGCTCTGACATGTCTGTTTTAATGTAAGGAAAATTCTACTCATGAGTCTATTCATATTCAGCCATATTCAGAGTCGGTGGATATTACTGTGGGGGAAGTTACTCGCATTCAGAGTCGGGTTACGCGCACGCTTTTGTTTTTGTTTTTTTTTTGACAATCATCTCAATAACGTCAGCTGTGCGTTTATGTACTCAAAGTTGACAATATATATATATATTTTTTTATTTTAAAGCAACGGTGGAGAGTGTGCAACGTAACCCGGACAACACAGTCAAAGTCCTGTGTCGCTGTGGTGATTTGCGTTTTATTGTTTTGTAAAGAATGTGATCAGATTATTTCTCACAGTTATGGTGCGTAAATATATTGCTAATACTATCCACTAGGGGAGGAAAAAATCCAATACTAAACATTTGCTTAGCCAGCTGAGTAATTGATTAGTAATTAATTATGTTAATTAAGACGTCCTGTTTGCCAATAAACTTGGGCACGCGCATTTACACCTGTAACCCATACATCACCTGTGCATTTTATAAAACGAAGACCATACGAAATATTACTTCAAAAAATAAAAATAAAAAAGCACACCACTGTACACCCACGTGCACGAATGACTATATACTAATATACAGTAGTGCCGAGCCATGTAGGACGTAGAGAAGAACGTGCATTTTGTCCACGCGCAGTTTTAGGATGGAAAATTAAAATGAAAGCAGAAGGTTGCATTGCGGTGATGCGCAGTCACCGAGCGCGCGCTGCTCAAAGAGGGGAGGGGGGAAAGCAATGCTTGGTATTTCTTTAATAAGAAATATAAAATACTCACCCGTGCGTATTTGGATGAATAAGGGTCTTCGAAAAGCGCCCAGATTCTGGGTTGCCACACGCGCCACCATCCCACTTTGCGCCCGTCCTCGTGCAAGCAGAGACGCCGCAGGTCTCCGTCCGCTCCTCCAGCGAGCGCGGCGTCGTCGTCCGGCGGGTCCGGTTCGGGTGTCTCGAAGCTGTCGAGCGCTTCCTCGGCGTCGCGGTGCTGCCGGTAGTTCATCCAGCAGCACGCCTCCACATCCGTCTCGTCGATGCCCCAGAAAGCGAGCTCCTCCTCGAAAAGCGGGCCGCACACGTCGCCCGGACAGTGCAGCTTACCGGTGCGGTAGTAGTTGAGCACGAAGGCGAACACGGCTGGGTGCCGGTCGAAGAAGAACTCGTCGGCCGCCGCATCGTAGTCGAAGTTGCTGGACGCGTCGGGCTCGGTGAGCCACGCGAGGCGCGTGCCGGGCAGCGTGCGCAGCGTGCTGCGGTAAGTCTCGTGCCGCACGCCGCCGCAGTTGATCACGATGCGCTCGCTGTCCGCCGGGCACGGCATGTCGGCGCTCCCGCATGCCTTGTTGGACGACTGGTTGCCCGCCTTGCGCCCTCGGAACGACGACACGCACACCGAGCTGAGCATAGAGAGGAGGGGGGGTGGGAGGTGGTGAGAAAACCGGGAGGAGAGGGAGGAGTCTGCGGAGGGTGAGAGACATGTACAGAGACAAGGAGAGGGAGAGGGGGAGAGAGAGAGAGAGAGAGAGAGAGAGAGAGAGAGAGAGGGAGGGGGAGACGTTTAGTATATAATGGGGAACTTTTATTCTATCTATCTATCTATCTGTCGGTCTGTCTGTTTACAGATCTTTCCGTCTATGTATCTGTTTATTTGTCTATAGGCTATATCTGTGCGTCTGTCTGTATACCTGTCTACAGATCATTCCAACTGTCTGTATATCTATTTGTATATCTGTCTGACTCTATCTGTCTTTCTGTCTGCAGATAATTCTGTCTGTAGCTCTTTCTATCTATCTAGATCTTTCCATCTGTCTGTCTTTATATCTATCTGTCTGTATATCATTCCATCGGTCTGTCTATGCGTCTGTCTGTCCGTCTAGCTATATGTTGCTGTCTGTCTCTAGACCATTTTTTGGTCTGTCTATATATTTCTCTGTCTGTCTCTCTCTGCTTGTACATCTCCATCATCTGTCTCTATCTGTTTCTTTCAGTGTGTCTCTATCTATCGATCTATCTATCTATCTATCTGTCTGTCTATTTGTCTGTCTGTCTATCTGTCTGTCTGTCTAGATGCCAGAATATACAGATATATGTGTGTGTGTGTGTGTGTGTGTGTGTGTGTGTGTGTGTGTGTGTGTGTGTGTTTGTTGAGTATCACACTGTTCCCATGAAGCTCAGCAAGATCCCCTGTGTTAAATGAACAGCTCTGGTGATGTCTCATGCCCTGGACTCACACACACTCTCTCATACACACACACACACACACACTGCAGTGTTAATTCACTTGTTGCTTTGCATGTTTGTTCTAACTCTGCTATTGTAACATTAGCATTAATCTGCAGTGACAGCAAAGGCTTTGAGAACCAAAACAGAATGAAGTCCTGAAGCTCTGTAGCAGGGCTGTGACATGACATCATCACCAAAATGATCAGCGTCACTACTGTGATGTCACTTGAAGTCTTCCGCTGAAAATAAAGGACACGACATGTGGCAAAGAACACCTACTGTACTGCACAATGCTGACCTGAAACACCAGAACAATACAGGCGAAACAGGGGTCAAATGTCATACTACTCGTAATACTGCTATATAAACTAACAAACAGATAGATAGATAGATAGATAGATAGATACAACTGTTAGAAAGCGCTGACAGTGGAGATGTTAAATAAAACTTCACCATAGCTGTCACAGATTTCCCCTTTCAGCGTGTTCATGTCACGTGGTTTTGTTTGCGTCATGTGATTGTCTGAATATATGCGTTTTGTTTCGTTTTTCTGTCTTGTCTCTGCCCCCTAATCCTGCGGTTGGTGTATATACCGATTGCACTCACCTGTCCTCTGTTCCGCCCTCAATTCGTTTGTCTAGGTTATACCCTTGTGGGTCTTCGTGTCTTCTCGAAGTCTTACCATGCATTCTTGTCACGTTCCCGCCCCCCGAATTCATTGTGTTCTAGCTCTGTGTACTTCCTGGTTTTAAATGCCGTATATTTTCCCACATTACAATTATGGCTTACTCTTGGTTAACGTCACCTGCCAGTGTTCCGAACCCCCGACCCAGACTCGGACCATGATTCATGGATTGCTCGAGTTTACTGTCACTGTTGCTATATAAATAACGTATTACAACCACCACATTAATGATTAGACTTGCAGCCGGAACTACTATCAGAGAAAATTAATCAACACCTTCTGACCAATCAGAATCGAGCATTTAAAAGCGCTGTGGTATGTAAATCCATTGGCTTTCAGTGTAATTCTGCACTGTAGCTGTGAATTCAAGGATTTGGCTGGAGAGTACTGTAGGTAGTGAGTGTTGTTCAGAATTACAATGTCATTCAGGAAAGTGAGCAGATATATATATGTATATATATATATATATATATATATATATATATATATATATATATATATATATATATATATATATATATATATATACATACATACATACATACATATACATACATACATACATATACATACATACATACATACATACATATATATATATATATATATATATATATATATATATATATATATATATATATATAGAGAGAGAGAGAGAGAGAGAGAGAGAGAGAGTGAGATGTGTTCAGCAGTATAGCATTCCAGCCTCAACGTCACTAGCAGGAGGTGGGGTGGGTTTGGGGTGGGTGGTTGTGGGGGGGTGAATGAGTTTTCTGCTGCAGTAAAAGCTGGAGTTGCTTTCTCATTTCGTCCTCTGCTCTCTCTCTCTCTCTCTCTCTCTCTCTCTCTGCCACTGCAGTGCCGTCTGTGTTACCTCTGTGCTTCCTAACTAATATGTTAACTTCAATCTCTCTCTCTCTCTCAGTCTCTCTCAGGTTCCGTATTCAGGATCCTTTCCCACATGCTGCTTCACTTTTCTTTCTCCACCTCTCTCTCTCTCGCTCTCTCTCTCTCGCATCCATTTGCTCATGTCCGCCTCAACTCTCGTCTTTCCCACTTTCATCCTGTCCTCGTCTTCATTTAATCTAGTCGGATTCCATTCCATTCTTTCAGACTTCCTTCCATCTCTGGGTCCTCTGCAAAAGTTTGCAAACTTGGGTGACGGATCGAGACGGCCGAACGCGAGGTAGGAGGCTTCTGTCCGCATGACTTGTTTTTGTGGGCATGACTGCTAGCAAGGATAAGCCCATCCTGCCTTACAAAGATAACAAGACATCAATATAAGGTTTCATTTTCAGCGTCCACATCAGATTATTTGCTATTGATAAATGTCGGTCGGAATAATTTGGACTTTTGCGGAAACGAGCTCGACGGCGCCAACAAACGGTCGTAAGAATAATACACAAAAGAAGCAAGGCTGGGGCTGATTTCTTTCCAACCCAGATTATAGATTCATGAAGTCGCCCCCTGGGGCCGATATTTTTCAGACAAATCTTTAACACGTGATCATCAGTGCATGTGAAAAACAGTCACGAACAAGGTATCATATATACCTTTAGAGGAGAAACTAAAGCACACATTGTCCAATCAAAGTGCAAAATACAAGTTTACAGTGTTTGGTATGGCATGAAGCCAGTAGAGCAGTGGTCACCAAACCTCTTCCTTGAGAGCTACCTTCCTGCGGGTTTCATCTCCAACACACCTGTTTTGGTTGCTCAAGAACTTCTTAAGGCATCGAGTAGATGGTCAGGTGGGCACGATTATGGTTGGAGCTAAAGTCTTCAGGAAGGTTGATCTCCAGGAACAGGGTTGGTGATCACTGCAGTAGAGCATCAGAGACTGAAAACAGCTCTAGTAAGAGCTAGCATAACTAGGACAACTACGATACACTCTTAGTCAAAAGTAGTTGATGGTTCGAACTTTCCAAAAAGTTTCAACATCAAACCTTTGCAGAAGGGAAACCCGGCTGTTGTAGGGTTCTGTATAGCTTTTAATGCTCTAGATACTAGTGTGAGTAGTTTCCTGAGACCCAAATCGAAGTTTTATGGTCTGCACATCATAGAATAAAATCAAAGTCCATGACGCCAAGGTTAACTGAAACAGAACAAGCAGAATGGGAGGGAATCAAGGGATAAAGCTATAAACTCCAGCTAAAATTCCTGAATTTAGCAGAAGAGAAGCCTCTTCTGTTGAAGTGAAGCTGTATTATCTATTTATTTATTTTATCTGGTTGGAGGGTGTGTTTGAGACGGGACAGCTGAGTGTCAGCACCACAGACAGGCAGTACAACACGAACAGAAATGGAAAATGGGTGTATCCTATGTGACAACGTGTTCTGAAATGCTAAAAAAAAACAAAAAACAAGTTCATTCTATCAAATAATGATGCCAATGGTGGCATGTCCATCGAGCCAGGTGTAGCAGAGCAGAGCCCCACAATTTATATCAGCCGTTCAACTAATGTAGTTCTTCACAACGTCCTCATTCACAACTCCATATATTTTTAAAT
The DNA here is from genome assembly GCA_023630585.1 of Cranoglanis bouderius. Lineage (NCBI taxonomy): Eukaryota > Metazoa > Chordata > Actinopteri > Siluriformes > Cranoglanididae > Cranoglanis > Cranoglanis bouderius. The sequence goes on from CM042544.1 coordinate 6,707,128, forward strand.
TCTATTGAAATACTAATGACCTGTTTTGAATGAACAACAATTTCAAAATGTTGCTATTTGACTGATTTAAGCCCATGTTTCATTGATTTGCTTGCCTTTTCTGTAATCATGGGGCAGTGTGCCCAGTGCTCCAGTTAGCTCCATGGAGTTATTATTGCTAGGCCTGTCATGATAATTACATTATTGACTTATATATACAGTACTGTGCAAAAGTTTTAGGCACATGCAAAGAAATGCTGTAGAGCAAAGATGCCTTCAAAATAATGAAATTAAACGTTTCTGCATTAAAAGAGCAGTAAACAGTAGTAAATGAAACAAAGTCGATATTTGGTGTGACGAAAAAATTTTAATAAAAATAAAAATAGACGTCTCCGGTACAATGTGTGCAGTTTTATGAGGAAATGAGCTGGTAAGTTTAATTGAGCATCTTGCAGAACCAGCCACAGTTCTTCTGGACACTTTGACTTTCACGCTCGCTTCTTATTTTTGCAGCAAAACCCAGCAGCCTTCATTGTGTTTTATGTAATATGCCGCTTTCTTTAATGACATACATTTTTCTGTAACATTTAATTTTGTGCTAGAAAACTAATGTTTGGGAATCTAAAATGTTTTTTTGTACTGACTTGATCATGTAGAAGTCCTAAAATAATAAAAATCTATAACAAAGTTTGTACTAATCAAAATTGGGTACCTAAAACTTTTGCACAGTACTGTATATGAACATGACCTTGATCATTTTTGCTGACCTCGATATCGCCCACTGTGTTTACATGCGTGTTTGTTTACATAAGAATTAATGCCACCAACATGTTAGCCGTTCACACTGCTTCTGTCTTTTCCTCTGCTCTAGGGCTGTCAAATTAAAATTCGAACTTCGAATATTCGTTGAATTTAAGTAAAAAAAAAAAAAACGGACATTCGAATCCAAAAACTGTGTGCATTCAAATTTAAGATGTGTAGCAAGCACTAGCAACGATTTGAATTAAAACATACTGTTGAAAAAATGACAATCAAGATGCACTAATAATGTTTTTTGAAGAAGAAAATTCTAGAAAGAATATTTGTTTGAAGTGTTTCAAATACTAAACTCGCCCAATGCATCCTATACACATATGAGATTAATCAGACATATACATAACATAAACTTAATATTCAACTTGCTGAGAATAATATCATTTATCACAATTCTCACTAAAGTAATTATTGTGACAGGCCTAATTATTGCACCTAGTGGTCAAAAAATGTGTAGCAGTACTAGAGGCCCATTGGGGCAGTTATCACACTGCCCCGTGCTTGCTGTGCATTCAAGTCCTCCTGGAAAGTTCGTATTTACGAGTTGGGAAGTCGTAATTATGAGGTCAGGTGTGTTCAAGCCACTCTGGTCAGAGCAAGATGGCGGTGTACCTTCTCTTAGTTAACTACAAAAAAATACAGCAAGGTTTTTTTTTAAACTCTACTCTGTTTTGCTTTTTTTTAATCTTTTTTTAATCAATTTGTGAAGCCACTGTAAACTTTATCATTACATATTATATCGTAATTGTACAATGCTATCGTACTTTGTGCAGGCAGTTAGCTTGTTTTATTGTAAACATTCGATTTCAACAAATTTACCGTCAACTACAGATGTCGCATCCATCGATTGCACCATGTTTTCTTAGTGACATGCCCCCAACTCGGAAACTCAGACCTCAAAGAAAATCCTGAGTTTCCCACTCGTAATTACGACTTTGTGGTGGCGTTCATGTGCATTCAACTTGTAAATACGATCTTTCCGACGTGACTTGAACGCACCACAAGTTTAGGAACATTTTCAGTGTTGAGAGGAGCAGCGGACAGACATGTGGCTTAGTTGGCTAGTTTAAAAATACTTGGAGGCCGCCAAGATCTCATTTTATAACAAATAATCGGAATTAAAGCAAAGTGTAAGTGTGTGTGGTGTACTGAACCAGAGAGATTGCAAAGATTGAGAAAGATTGACCAGGGGAAAGATTGGGTGAGGAAAAGATTGGACAGGGGAAAGATTGGGCAGGGGAAAGATTGGGGGAGGGAAAGATCAAGCCATATGACCCTGCAGTTCTCACCTGGTTACCCACTGAAGCCAAGCAGGGTTGAGCCTGGCCAGTTTTCCTGGGGAAAACTAAGGTTGCTGCTGGAAGCGGTATTAGGGAGGACAGCAGATGGTGCTCTCCCTGTGGTCTGTGTGGGTCCTAATGCCCCAGTATAGTGACTGGGACACTATACTGTAAAAACAGCACCGTCTTTCAGATGAGACGTTAAACCGAGGTCCTGACTCTTTGTGGACATTAAAAATTCCCCCATCGGCCCTTATCTATCATGGCCCCTTAATAATCTCCATCCCTGAATTGGCTACATCACTCTCTTCTCCTCTCCACCAACAGCTGGTGTGTGGTGGGCGTTCTGGTGCACTATGGTTGCCGTCGCATCATCCAGGTGGATGCTACACACTGGTGGTGGTTGAGGAGATTTCTCCCCCCCATACTATGTAAAGCGTTTTGAGTGTCTAGAAAAATGCTACATAAATGTAACGAATTATTATTATTATTATTATTATTATTATTATTATTGGACCAGGGAAAGCTTGGGTGGGGGAAAGATTGGGCAGGGGAAAGGGGGATTACGGTGGAGAGAGTCCGAGTGTACATCAGAAACACGTGTGCACCACAGTGACCTTGTTTCCCGACGCAGAGGCTGAGAGAAAGAAGAATGACTTATCTCCCTTTTTCAGTGCTGAATTTTTTTAGGCTAGTTTCAAGCAGCTTGGGTGGTTTTTGAGCTGTAGTTGGGTTGGAAAATTTGCTGAAATGTGAAACTCGCTGTATCAAACACACTTGAACACATGTACACCTATTATGAGGTTGCTCCTAAAATTCATTAGATAGTAGCCTATAGCATAAATCAAGTATGACAGCCTCTTGACTTAATTTTGTTTGAGCCTATGTTGTTGTTAATGTCATGCTGCACCACCAGAATTTATGGTCATGAGCCACTGCTGGATTTTATGGTAAACATGTAAGTGTCACTTCTGTGTTAAGAAATCAGCAGCTAGCTGTTGTCAGAAATTGACACTGCATTTACTGAGGGTTGAGGGCCTTGCTCAAGGGCCCAGCAGTGGCAGCTGCCTGAAGGGTAGATGATGAAGGGTAGAAGATGATTAACACAATGTACACGGAAAAAGATGAGCTTTAGTCTCTGACTGTACACCTTTATGACGGATTGACTGGATAGATGACTGAACCGACCACTGTGGTGTGTGTAAGGTGAGGGGGGAGGTGGTTGTGGGAAGGAGTTAGAGAAGAATGAAAAAGGAAACAACAGGAAAGGAGATGAGGAGAGCGTGTTGATGAGAGAACGAATGGAGAGATGGAGAAAGGAATTTAATTACCGAGCATTTACAGCACAGATGACATTCACCGTGTCCTCTACCGCTGCACTACAGTGTGTGTGTGTGTGTGTGTGTGTGTGTGTGTGTGTGTAAAACGAGAGGCAAACACTAGTTATCAGTGAAGAGCAAGAAAAAAAGACAAAGAGAAAGACAGCGAGAGTTCTGGGCCGAATATACATTAGTAAACACTGCAGCTAGTGGGGGAGAAAAAAAGAATGAGAAGGAGGCAGAAAGAGAGAAACGGAGAGAGAGAATGGTGTCAAAAAAATGCATAATCTCTTCTATAAAAGTAAAAAGAGAAAAGGGGGGATTAAAGGGGAGCAGGATGGAGGGAGGAGAGGAAAAGGGAAAATAGCGCAGAGAGATGACGTGAGAGGAGGAGGAGGAGGACCAGCGAAGAAGAGCAAAGGCAAGAATTTACATGTACAGTGTGAAGGATGAGGGAGCGAGAGAATATCAAACAGAAAAAAAAAACAGAGCGTAAATAAGGGGTGCGATCACAACAAGAGTGAGAGAGAAGGAAGGAGGGAGAGATGTGTGTGGAAGGTGTGTAGAAATAGAGATAGAGAGAAAGAGAAAGGTGTGAGGGAGAAATGGAGTGGTGTAAAGGGAGGAACAGACAGAGAGAGAGAGAGAGAGAGAGAGAGAGAGAGAGAGAGAGAGAGAGAGAGAGAGAGAGAGAGAGAGAGAGAGAGAGAGAGAGAGAGAGATGTAAAGTGAGGGATACAGAGTGGAGGTATAGTGAGAGAGCCAGGTGTAAAAAGAGGTAAAGAATGAGAGAGGGAGGTGTATAGAGAGACAGGAAGACCGAAGTGTACGAGACAGAGGAGTGATACGGACAGAGATAGGAAGTAAAAGAGAACAACAGAGTTAAATGGAGGAATAGAGGAAGAAGGAAAGGAGATAACAGGTTGAGGAATATAGAAAGAGGCATAGAGGAAGACAGAAGGGGGTAAAGAAAAGAGAGACGGAAAGAGAAAGAGATAAAGAAATGGAGGTGTAGAGGGGGAGGCCGCAGCATGTTTAGATGGATAGAGAAATGGATGGAGAGACAGAAACGCAAAGGAGAGAATTCAATATGGAATAGAATTTTATGGACAGAACGATATAAAGAAAGAGGGAATGGAAGGTGTATGGTGTGGAGTAGACAGGAAGTGTAGAAGGAGACAGAGATGAAAGGGAAGAAAAAGAGGGGGAGTTATAAAGAGTGAGGTATAGAGGGTGGGAGAGAGAAAGAGAGATAAAGGGCAGTGGAACAGAGGGAAGGACAGAGGGAGGACGACAAAGGAAGAAAGCAACAGAGCAAAGCAGGGAAGGAGGTAAAAACTGAGAGATAGAGAGAAGATGTTGGAGGATGCTGGGAGATTGTTTTTTTTCCCGCCTGCAGCTGTGTTCCACCGCTGTGCTGTAGAGAATGCCTCAGGCTCAGACTCACACACTTTCTGCATCTCCCTCCCCTTGCACTTGTCCTCTATCTTTCTCTCTCTCTTGTCCTCCACAGGCGCCACCTGCAGGATGAAAGTGGTGTTGCAGCCATGCAGAATACTGCAGTCCCCTCCTACTTCCATGCAGCGACAACACTTAACCACTCACACACCCCCACAACCCCACACCCACCCCCGTCACTCTCTCATACATCCCTTCATGATTCTCACTCTATGATCATCTCCCCACAAGCTCCAAATTCCTTCTCTGTCTCTCTCACTTCTGTGTCTGTCTCTCTGTCTCTGTGTCTCTCTCACTGAGTATGCTCAGTGCAGGGTAATGTGGTAGAATAGAATAGAATAGAATAGAATAGAATAGAATAGAATAGAATAGGACACAACGGAACAATGCAGGGTAGGATAAAATCAAATAGAACAGAATAGAAAACACAACAGAATCAAATAGAACAGAATGGAGTTAAATAATAAAGAATGGAATAGAATAGAATAGTCTATTGTAGAATAGAACAGATCACAACAGAATAGAATAGAACACAACGGAACAATGCAGGATAGGATAGAATCAAATAGAACAGTAGAATAGAAACAACAACAGAATAGAATAGAACAGAACGGAATACAATAAAAGAGAATGGAATATAATAGAATAGAACAGAACACAATAGAATAGAATAGTCTACTGTTGAATAGAACAGATCAGCAAAGAATAGAATAGAACACCCACAATAAAGCAGGATAGGATAACATTGAATAGAAAAGAGTAGAATAGAAAACACAACAGAATCGAATAGAACAGAATGGAGTTAAATAATAAAGAATGGAATAGAATAGAATAGAATAGTCTATTGTAGAATAGAACAGATCACAATAGAATAGAATAGAACACAACGGAACAATGCAGGATAGGATAGAATCAAATAGAACAGAATAGAATACAAAAACAACAGAATAGAATAGAACAGAATGGAATACAATAAAAGAGAAAGGAATATAATAGAATAGAACAGTACACAATAGAATAGAATAGTCTACTGTTGAATAGAACAGATCAGCAAAGAATAGAACACCCACAATAAAGCAGGATAGGATAACATTGAATAGAAAAGAGTAGAATAGAAAACACAACAGAATCAAATAGAACAGAATGGAATTAAATAATAAAGAAAGGAATAAAATAGAATAGAACACAATAGAACAGAATAGTCTATTGTAGAATAGACTAAATCATAATAGAATAGACTAGAACAGATCAGACTAGATAGAATAGAATAGAATAGAATAGAATAGAGAACAGCAGAACAAAGTAGGATAGGATAAAATCAAATAGAACAGAACAGAAAAGAAAACACAACAGAATAGAACAGAACAGAATGGAATAAAATAATAAGGAATGGAATAAAATAGAATAGAACACAATAGAATAGAATGGAATAGAATAGAACAGGACAGAATAAAATAGAATAGACCAGTGTTAGTGTTAGTGTTATATTATGTGGAAAAACATCACAGTCACATCTGAGAAAAACCCTTCAGTATGACGTCACTCGCCTGTGGCACAATGGGACTGAGCAAGTGGAGAGAAGGGGTGGAGGTGTCTTTACACTGTGTGTGTGTGTGTGTGTGTGTGTGTGTGTGTGTGTGTGTGTGTGTGTGTGTGTGTGTGTGTGTGTGTGTGTGTGTGTGTGTGTGTGTGTGTGTGTGTGTGTGTGTGTGTGTCCTGAGGCTTTTTTTGGCATTATACTGAAATCATGTCAGTTTTTATTTCATTCTGCCAAACACACATTGTGTAGAAAACCATGTGATTGGTGGCTTTCAGTGTAAAACTGACATAATAAGTCCCGCCTCCTCCTGCCTCATGTTTTTTTTATTTTTTTTATTTATTTATTTTTACGTCTCTTGAAGCGCAAAGCTCTCTGGTGCAACATCATCTTATGGTAATATAGTACATAAATTAAACCATAAAGTAAACATAAACATCATATCAATCATCCAGACTGTAAGTATAGCACAGAACAAAATCCCGTCTGGATTACATTATTATTATTATTTTTTTTTTTTTAAATGCACAAGAAAATTCATATTTAAGTTTTTCGTTGCTAGTTTGGACCAAATGTTTCCATCCTAGGAAACATACTACACTAAGCTCCCATTTAAAGTCTAGTTTGAGAGCACAATGTGATTTTATTTAACGTTTATGGAAGGAGTCTCCAGCGTCAGCGATTTACTACGTTTTCCAACACGCAAAAGACGTTTAGAACGTTTCTTGGTAACATGACAAGCTGTCTTTTTGTCTTACTGAATTCAAGAGAGGTTGGTGAGGGAATGACTGTTTATAGCTGCTATAATGTAAGTAACAACATAAAATGTAACTATAAATCGTTAAAAAGTGCAGTGTTGTATACTGAAGTGTCGTTCTTTAATCAATAAACATTGTAATTGTTGTGGTATATGAAGAATAAATCACATCCGGATGTGCTGTTATTGGAAAATAATCGACTGGTAACCGTAACTCATCACATCGTAGCTTCATCACACAACCGTCATCGATTATTTTCCTGCACTGCAACCACCAAATACCAGACTTTACCTGAACCTGTCAGGAAACATGCAACAAAATCGCATTTACACGCCACTAACCTGCCAGCACCAGCAAGTAACCTTGTAACCCTGAATGTACAGGCTTGGTCTTGCACAGTTTACCCAAAGGTTTTGTGACTGTGGCAATCATAAAACATACTCAGATTCCCATGACATATCTTTCAAACGTTCCTCGCAGGGACATGCCAGATGTCAAAAGCACAAACAGTTTTGAAGGCGCCACTTATGTGCTTGTTAATATTTTGGCACAAAAATAGAATGAAGGATTGATCACATGCAACTTGCTCTTCTCTGCAGGGAACACGATTTTGGGTTTCAATCTATTAATAAAGCCCAGAAGGACCAGCATAGCAGTGTAGTTTTGAAGGATGGGAAAGTTATTAGAGCTGCTCTGTGTTCTGTAGCACTGGTGAAAAGTAGTGCTATGAAGAACATTTCAGTCAGAGCGTTGACCTTAGATCTGGTGACACTCTATATGGCCAAAAGTATGTGGATACCTGACCACTGAACATCGCATTCCAACACCATGGGCTTTAATATTGAGATAGTCTGCTCTTCAGGGGAGGCTTTTCAATATATTTTGGAAAGTGCCTGTGGGTATTTTTTTTTTTTTTTTGCCATTCTGCCACATAAGTGAAAGAGGTCGGACACTGATGTCCAGCACGAAGGTTTGGTGCGAAGCTTGTGTTCCAATTCATCCCAAAGGTGCTCAGTGGGGTTGAAGTCAGGGTTCTGTGCAAGCCATTCGAGTTCTTCCACTCCAACCTTTGCAAAGCAGGTCTTCATGGACCTCAATTTGTGCACAGGGGCATTGTCATGCTGGAACAGATTTGGGCCTCTTAGTTCCAGGAATTTATAATGCTACAGCATACAAAGACATTGTAGACAATTGTGTGTTTCCAACTTTGTGGCAACAGTTTGGGGAAAACCCTCATATGGGTGTGATGGTCAGGTGACTGCATACTTTTGGCCACATAGTATATCAGGATACTTTTGCTTTGTGAAGAGTTAAGTACAAAGCTGGACCATAGCTTTAATTAAATGGTATGGAGAGAGACTGTGAAACTGTAGTCGGGGGACTCTCAAAACCTGGGCCGATTCTGCTTTGTGCAAGACAGCCAGGCCCCTGACTACAGAGTTTTAGGTAGCAGTCGTTGAATAGTATGGGGGAGACGGGGAAGTGGTGGGTGTCACAAGGTGCAAAAGTGAGAGATGGGGATCTATAGAAAGTTTAAATATAGGAGATTCAGGTATGGTCTTTCTGACAAACTTTAGTTGTTCTGTTACACATTTTATACTACAGCGCTGTTGAATTCCCAAATTTAATTGGCCAGATATAATGGTATTACACAGACTTGTATGGTGGTTGTTCCACAAAAAAACTATGTAATTGTGGATATGGATATTATCTTAAACAAGAGAAAAAGAACGGCGATTGAGGTGACTGAGATTTGTTTGTAGCTGGTAACATAAGTGATAATAGAAGCTAACTTGTTTTGTGGGTGTTCCACAGCTATAAATGTAAATATAAACAATCCACATAGCATGTCTCTCATAATCTAATGGAGTTATGGCATTACTAGATAATAATGATTTTTGTTTTCTTGCAGACCAACCAAGATCTGAGATGCTTAATTCTACTTAATCTACCAACATGCTCTTTAATACCGCTACCAATTATTCTTCATTCTACAGCCCCTCCATCCTGTGCACAGCAAGGTACTTCTCAAGTGCAGAGGTGGACTGGCCAGAAGACTCCAAAGTGCCTTGGGACAGAATGCTCCCATGATATTTTCACAGACAAGGACTTCTGGCAAATGGTAAGAATCGGTGGTACTTTGCTCAGGTCCAAAGAAATGGTGCTCGAACTCAATATGAATCAAGTAAAAATACAAGCTGAGCATGTCACCTTTGTCGTAGTTCTCTTAAATTGTCAGAGGATCTTAACTCTATTAAAGAAGGACATTCCCCGAGGACCGGCAAAAGATGGCAGTCTGACAGCCCACTAGAGGATTCTATGGAAAGTCTCAGTGAAAAGCAAAAGATAATGCAAGACTGAGGGCCAAGTGGTAGTTATGTTGCAACATTATCTGCCATGAAAATCTATCCATTGCTCAACTGAAGAATTGCTTGCTGGACATACCTTTTTCTCCCAAAGAATGACTCATAAACACTTGTGCTGAATAAAATGAAACAGGCAACGAAACGACGACCCTTTAGTTAAAGGGTCTGGGGTGAGCTGCAACATATCCTAATGAACTTCATTGATAGCAGATATTTGATTTCTGAAAATTATATCATTCTGGTTGGGGGCACGGTGGCTTAGTGGTTAGCATGTTTGCCTCACACCTCTGGGGTTGGGGGTTCGTTTCCCACCTGTGTGCATGAAATTTGCATGTTCTCCCTTGCTTTGGGGGTTTCCTCCGGGTACTCTGCCAGTCCAAAGACATGCATTGTAGGCATTTCCAAATTGTCTGGGGTGTGTGATTGTGCCCTGCAGTGGGTTGGCACCCCTTCCAGGGTGTCCCCTGCCTTGTGCACTGAGTTCCCTGTGTAGGATAAGTGGTACGGAAAATGGATGGATATCATTCTGGTCTTGTAACAATTATATCAATGTTTTTAAAAGTTACTCTTTTTTAGCTTTTGCCTTTTAGATATTTGGAAGTCCACCTAATGTACAGAAAACAATACTGCTACCAATTGTCTTAGGCAGTGTAGTAACATTTTGAAATCTGTCGTAAGGTATTGCCTAGGCTGCAGGGGACTATGAGAAGCTTTTAGTTCATTCGCTGGATCTGTTATGTAACGAATAACGTCCTGTTATAGGAAAATAATTAATGATGGAGTGGTGATTCAGCCCAATGCAAACTGCAATTACTGTTACCACTCTGGAATTTATTAGTTTCCAATAACTGCATGTCCCAGAGTGTTTTTATATCTCTTACACCATAGTAATTTGTCAATGATTGGACCTAAATTTTGTACTTTGAATTTTTTTAAAGAACGACATGTTGTATGTGTTATCCGTTTACAGTTACATATAACATTCACAAAACAAGTCAGTTCCTGTTATCATTCATCTTAAAGCAGCCACAGTCATTCCCTCACTTTATCTTGAAGTTAACAAGACAGAAACTACAAAGCACAAGGTCATCCGTCCTGAAGACTTTCCCATGGCGGAAAACCTTCTGATTTACCATTGATTTATGTTACAGTGGGGGAAAAAAGTATTTGATCCCCTGCTGATTTTGTACGTTTGCCCACTGACAAAGAAATGATCAGTCTATCATTTTAATGGTAGGTGTATTTTAACATTGAGAGACAGAATAACAACAAAAAAATCCAGAAAAACGCATTTCAAAAAAGATATAAATTGATTTGCATTTTAATGAGGGAAATAAGTATTTGACCCATTCGACTTAGTACTTGGTGGCAAAACCCTTGTTGACAATAACAGAGGTCAGACGTTTCTTGTAGTTGGCCACCAGTTTTGCACACATCTCAGGAGGGATTTTGTCCCACTCCTCTTTGCAGATCCTCTCCAAGTCATTAAGGTCATTTTCAATGCCCTGGATGAGGGAAGGAGGTTCTCACCCAAGATTTGACGGTATATGGCCCCGTCCATCGTCCCTTTGATGCGGTGCAGTTGTCCTGTCCCCTTAGCAGAAAAACACCCCCAAAGCATAATGTTCCCACCTCCATGTTTGACGGTGGGGATGGTGTTATGACTTGGGGTCATAGGCAGCATTCCTCCTCCTCCAAACACGGCAAGTTGAGTTGATGCCAAAGAGATCTGACCACACCTGACCACAACACTTTCACCCAGTTCTCCTCTGAATCATTCAGGTAAACTTCAGACAGGCCTGTACATGTGCTTTCTTGAGCAGGGGGACCTTGCGGGCGCTGCAGGATTTCAGTCCTTCACGGCGTAGTGTGTTACCAATTGTTTTCTTGGTGACTATGGTCCCAGCTGCCTTGAGATCATTAACAAGATCCTCCCGTGTAGTTCTGGGCTGATTCCTCACCGTTCTCATGATCATTGAAACTCCATGAGGTGAGATCTTGCATGCAGCCCCAGACCGAGGGAGACTGACAGTTTCTTCCATTTGTGAATAATCGCACCAACTGTTGTCACCTTCTCACCAAGCTGCGTGGCGATGGTCTTGTAGCCCATTCCAGCCTTGTGTAGGTCTACAATCTTGTCCCTGACATACTTGGACAGCTCTTTGGTCTTGGGCATGGTGGAGAGTTTGGAATCTGATTGATTCATTGCTTCTGTGGACAGGTGTCTTTTTACAGGTAACAAACTGAGATTAGGAGCACTCCCTTTAAGAGAGTGCTCCTAATCTCAGCTCATTATCTGTGTAAAAGACACCTGGGAGCCAGAAATCTTGCTGATTGATAGGGGATCAAATACTTTTTTCCCTCATTAAAATGCAAATCAATTTATAACTTTTTTGAAATGTGTTTTTCTGGATTTTTTTGTTGTTATTCTGTCTCTCACTGTTAAAATACACCTACCATTAAAATGATAGACTGATCATTTCTTTGTCAGTGGGCAAACGTACAAAATCAGCAGGGGATCAAATACTTTTTTCCCCCACTGTATGTCCTGACTTAATGTTAAATAAATCTCTGCTTCATCATATCAACAATTATACCATATATCCATATATTATTAATCTTAGATAGTCTGGTACGACCCTGTGAATGAGTTACTACAGAAATGATAACACATTAGAACATTAGTGCATTAATATAAACCTGTGATTTGCCTTACACCTGGCCCTATTGTCAAAGCTGCTCTTACAGAAAATTACAACACCTTCTGACCAGTCAGATTCAAGAATCCAATAGCGCTGTGGTACAAACATTCAGTTTCTGAAGCTATTAAAATAAAGGACTAAGTTTGTATCCTAAATGATCTGGGCTGAAAAAAGAAGTGACTTTCAATTCATTTACAGCTAAGCAGATCCACCTCACCTAGAGCGCGATTTTTATTTATTTGTTTATTTTTCACTACCTGCCCATATCCATGCCTGATGTAAGGCGCTATATGTAGACCTCACACATTATGGTAGTAATAATGCTGACACAACCACACTAGGCCTTCAGCCAGAGTTTAAAGTTACTTAAATTGTGGAGAAATCTCAGGTGGTGTAAATGTGGTCTCTGAGAAGCAAATCACTGCTGGAAGGATGAACAGAGAAAGGAAGAAAAAAAGGCTAAAAGAGGAAAGAGTATAATATTACAGTGCCTGTCATTTTTTTCTAAATCCTCATTAGGTTACCAGTGACTACAGCACATACAGTATATAGTCTATAAAGAGAGACAGATAGTGTTTTATTACCACACATACTAGATGAATATTAAACTTTACACCACAGAGCTGTTGAATTCTTGATTCTATTTGGACAGAAGGTGTTGATTAATTTTCTATAACAGCAGCTAAGGCTAATATTAATGCTCTCGTGCTAATATGTTATAGTTTCTATAGCAATAAACTAACTAAATACTTACTACTCCTCGCTAATTTTGCTCCAAGAGTTGGTTATCTGTAAGCAGACCAACTCTCAAGTCCGCACAAGTGACCAGCGCATGATCAGTCCACAATAGCAACCATTCATACGTTCATCTTCAGTAACCCCTTCATCCTGGTCAGGGTTGTGGTGAATCCAGAGCCTGTCCCGGGAACACTGGGCTTGAGGTTGGAATAAACCCTAGATGGGATGCCAGTCCATCGGAGAGCACCATACACACTGACATTCACACCTAGGGGCAATTTAGCCAATCCATCTACTGGCATGTTTTCATGACGTGGGAGGAAATTGGAGATCCTGGAGGAAAGCCACACAGACCATGCAAAACTCCACACAGACAGTAACCCAAGCTCAGGATCGAACTGTGTGCCCAGGAGCTGTGTAGCAGCAACTCTACCACAGTGTCGCCCAAGGTATCAACCGGCTGGTCATATTTCAGCTTGTCACACGAATTGTGCATTGTCAGGTGCGTTGTGTAACTAAATCAGACATGACATGACCTTCTCTGATTGCTTTTCTGAAGTTTGGCAGAAGAACTTTCCTGAAAATCCAGTAGTAAATGTATGAAATAAGTATAGGAAGACCTGTTTATACTGGAAGCAAATTAAAGTGAGGGAAAATCAGTAGGGTGGGGGCAAATTTTATTTTTTTATATCAGGCTGTGAATGTGTGTGTGAATCCACACTTTAATCTCTACACAGTTATGCACTCCTGACTAGGGATGCATCCATACCACTTTTTTCAGACCGAGTATAAGTACAAAAACATGTTTTCTGGTACTCGTCAATACCGACACTGATACCGAAATGAGTAACCTACTTAGTATTAAATGGTGGAACATTTTATTTATCTCTTTTTATGTTTACATAGTGGCTGTGAAAATGAGTGCGTTCATGCACGTAGGCTACTAGATTAGCTCTTTATAGTGTCAGCTAGTTTATTTTACTTGAAGTAGCTACTGTAGTAGCTAGCTACATTCGTTACCTTGGATAGAGTAGGGTTGCAGAGGAGAAAAGCCCGTTTTGTTTTACTTTGGAAACACGTTTCTGTACGGCTGTTAGTATGTTAACATGTTTGATTGTTTTCATTGCGTCAGAATCACTCATTGTCACTGACTGATAGTGAGAGTCGCCAAGAACGACATACTGGGCAGTTCCTCCAGGATTTCGCGATCGCAGAAATTAACGCAAATTTTTTTTTAAATTACCGTAGATCTGGGTCAAGACGTGTCATGTGACGTCATCACAACACGCATTCAGCCAAAGCCCTCTTCAATTCAAGTGCATCGAACATGAGTACAGCGAAAAGGTCTCATTTACCAACAAACGTCACTGCGAAGGACTGTGCAAAATGTGCAACACTACGTCACATAGTATCACGTAGTATCAGTCAGTCCTTATAGGATTTCTTGAGTTTTTTGTGATTGTTGCAGCCAAAAATGCTTGATTTTGCTGTGGCTTTTTAAAAAAAAATTGCAATGCCATTTACAGAGTTTTTTGTGCTTTTTTTGTGAAAACTACTTGAATTGGCGAAATTGCAATTGCACGAAATTGCAATTGCACGAAATTGTTTTGCACGGTCTTTTGCAGTGATGTTTGTTGGTAAACAAGACCTTTTAGCTGTACTCATGTTCGGCGCACGTGAATCGAAGAGGGTTTTGGCTGAATGCGTGTTGTGATGACGTCACATGGCCCAAATCTGCGGAAAATCTGTGGTAATTTTGAAAAATTGCAAGCTCCTGCGAATATTGCGGAGTTTCCTTGATTTTGCGTTAATTTCTGCGATCGCAAAATCCTGGGGGGACTGACCAGATGTTGGCATCTGAGCATGAATACGGTATTGGACTTTACACCGGTAATCCATATTGATATATCCTGAGAATCACTGTAGTACACAGGCAAAAAAAAAAAAAAAGAGATAAAAGAAGAGACAAGGATTTCTATATGAAAAGCAGACAAGATGCTGAAGTTGAAACACTCTCTGGACAGTGTTCAGCTTTTAAATTATTCACGTTTCTGTTCATCTGACCTTAATATAAGACCTGACAACTCACTGGACTATCCTCCAGACCACCTTGATTTGCATCGTTTTATCTTCATTTCCCGCTTATAAATGACCATCTTACTTTTTCATAACACTAAGTCACTAGCTTTAAATATGTTTAGTACAGTCTCAATCCCCCATATATATATATATATATATATATATATATATATATATATATATATATATATATTTTTTTTTTTTTTTTTTTTTTTTTTTTTTTCTGTCTTTTTTTTTTTTTCTCCCATTTCCCCCTCCCTTCTTCTCAGGCTTACTCATCCCTCAGCTAGTCAGAAATGGCACTAGTTAGTTATAAGGGATTTGCTCAACAAACAAACAATTTTTTTTTATATATATATATAAAAGCCGAGGGGGCAAATTAACCAGTAGGATACTAACCTTTACATTTCTGACAGAATTTCAGCCATGTTCCAGGGGGTTTTCTGTTCTTTCTAACCAATATGCGACATGAAGCTAACTAGGCTAATTTGGTGCAGTGGTGGTTCACCTGAAGAAGCACGAGATTCTATTCTGGCGCGAAAAATACAGCAACCGTCGTGACAGGAGACAAAAAAAAAAAAAAACCGAGATACTTGTTGAATGTTGAACGTTGAGCGCAAAAGATGTGACAGAGGTCTGAGAAAATTCATTTTGTGTCAGTGAACAGTTTAAAGACACGGAAGAAAAAACACACACACACAAGAACACAGACGACACACCACGAACAGTCACGGTGAAGATACTCACTGGCTTCGGATTCGAGCTCGTTTACCGGTGAAACCCGGAAATTTAAGCCAAACGTCGTGGTTTTGTTTTTTTCTTTTCTTTTCTGTTTTTTTTTTTTTTTCAATGGAAAAATATCGTCCGATATTTAATCCGAGGGTGTGTATGAATGCGGTCTTTTTTTCGATACCATAGGATCGATCAACCCATGGGAATGATGAAGGTGAAGAGATGTAGAGATGGATTTTTTTTTTCTCGACACTGATGATGCTAATCGCTGACACGCCTTCCTCGTGCTATAATACTCCCATGTTTTTATCCTCGATTTCCCCCCCCCTTTTCACCCTCCTTATTGCGGTACGACTAATCCCTGCTTTAGAAAAATAAACAATGTAAAAAATTTTTAAAAAAATCCACCTCTAGTGCCTCGGTGAAGATGTGGAGAGGCAGACAGACGCCACACACACAGCACTCCTCTCTCTCTCTCTCTCTCTCTCACACACACACACACACACACGGTCTGGTTGGTCCCTCTGTCTGCTCTGTCTGAAACGGTGCTTTGCCACCCCCCATCCCTCTCTCTCTCTCTCTCTCTCTCTCTCTATCTCTGTCTCTGTGATGTCAAGCAAGATGTCCCAAATTCCGGACGTGATGCCCAAAAAAAGAGCAAATAAATATTCTTCCAAGAGTATTTTTTTTTTTTTTTTTTTTGGTATGGTGGCTTAGTGGTTCGCATGCTTGCTTAGAATCCCGCCTCGCCCTGTGTGCGCAGAGCCTGCATACTCTCCCTGTGCTTCAGGGGTTTCCTCCAGGTACTCCGGTTTCCTCCCCCAGTCCAAAGACGTCTTGTGGTCTGACTGTCATTACAAATTGTCCGTAGCCCGTGCCCCAAGTTCCATGGGAGTGATAGGCTCCATGCTCCCCCAGGACCCTGTCTAGGACAAGCGTTACGAAAAATTCAATTCATTTCAATTCAATTTTATTTGTATAGCGCTTTTAACAATAGACATCGTCACAAAGCGGCTTTACAGAGATGCATAAATTTTGGATCTAAATTTTAAATCGATAAATTTATCCCCAGTGAGCAAGCCACTGGCGACGGTGGCAAGGAAAATCTCCCTGAGACGACATGAGGAAGAAACCTTGAGAGGAACCAGACTCAGAAGGGAACCCATCCTCATCTGGGTGACACCGGATAATGTAATTATATGTAAATCCCTTCTATAACTGTATGATACATGATATAAAGTGCAACTGTGTAGTCAGGAGATTCAACACAGTCTCAACATGAAGTCTATTTTGCTGAAATCATGAACTGTCCACCGATGGAGACCCGAGCGCAAAGTCTGTTTGTGAATTGTTTGTGGAGGCTGTCCATATGGGCCCATCCTCAGCAACAGCGAGCGACCCCCAGTGATGAGAACCCCAGAAGCAGGGCACCAGGACGGACCAGGCTGGCTCAGAGAGCAGAACGGGTCAGGCCCATTGACACCCCAGGAGCAACACACGTAGTACTTGTGATGTGACGATTTGATGTTGGTATCGTCCAAAATCTTCGCAGGCATTGGCGTCATCTGGAATCTTCTTAGAGGATGGTTCTGAACTGGAGCTGGCACGTTCACTGATTCCCATCCCGAGGTAGGAATTGGAAACAGATGGAAAAATGGGTGGATGGGTGGCATTTTGGGGAGAAAAATAAACATTCTGGAATAATGGTTTTACCAGTTACCATTTTAGACTCAGCAGGTCAAGCTAGTCTGGTTTGATGGTTTTAGACAGTTTTCGTCCATTTACAGGCTGGCTCGAACTGGTTCTTACGGTTCTTAAAGGCCATGCTTTGTTTTTTTCTCAAGAACTCAAGATAACAAAAGCTGTTTTCTTGAAGTCACAACGATTTATTTTTTTTAATGTTTGAAATGCATTACTACTGTATACTGTACATCAGTAGCTTAACAGAAAGTAGCTAGTGCAGTAGTGGAGTTGTGGACTTACATCTCCATAGTCATGTGTTTGATCCTGAGTTTGGGTGACTGTATGGTGTCAACTGTATTTTTCTCAAATTTCCATTTCCAGATCTAGCTAGCTAGCTAGCTAGCTATTTAACAATGGAGACGTCCCGGTCCCTCAGATTGACTGTCAATGAAACTGACCATCCGCTCAGGATCACTATTCACTATAGTATAGTTGCAGATTTCAAAGTCGCCTTCTCAAGTAACGGACCCATATTTGGAAATATTCTAGCACTGACAATCATATGTACGTATGTATGTATGTATGTATGTATATATGGATGAATGGATGGATTTAATTGATCCTGAAGGAAAATTTGGGGAAAACTAAAGCCAGAGACCACTCAAGCACAAGATCAAACCCACAACCTTGGGGCCGTAAGGTTTTCCAAGTATTAAACCAAACATTACCCACTTTTTATGGTGTACCATATCCACACCACAAGAGGCCTACACCTCTGTGCTCTTATTTTTGACCATATGCCACAATGTCAGTGGTGAGTCAAAAGATTTTGAAAGTATGGCAAAGCATACAGTATATGGTTTAGACTTGGCCCAAATCTGTTTAGCCACATATTGGCTGAATGTACCAAATTTCAGATACAAAAAGTGAACAAAACAAAAAAAAACCTTTCTTTAAAAAAAAAAAAAAAAAAAAAAAAAAAAAAAAAAAAAAAAAAAACTTTCTTTCTTGAATTGTTGAATTGTTTTACAAAGGTGACATACGGGCATAAACTGTTTTTGAGGAAGTCCAAATCTTTAGGGACCATGCACAGCAGTAGAAGGTGAATCAAAAGTGCAGAAGCTTCAATCAGAAGCAAAGCATCAGAATGAATCAGGTAATTATTTTTCATAAAAGTTGTAGCATTAGCAAACCATTAAAAAAAAAAAATCAGTGAGGAAGAACAAAACTCTTGGGTAAAGATCCAATGTAGTGCCTTTAAAATCAAGAAGAATTCTGCATAATGTTGCCACTAATGATCCTCAGTCACGGCGTAAACATCTGAATTGTTCTTTTCTTACCTTTCTTTACCACAGCCAAATACAAGACTTGCAAATTTTTTGGACATTCTGCTTCGGTACATGTGATACTGCCCCCTAGTGCATACTATTCGGCAGATACTGTATTTATGCGAGTGCACACAGTGTCCCTACATTCACAGACACAGAAATGTCAATCATTTGTAAACTGTTACTCACAATACTTTCAATGTTCCAACTTTTTCTACATTCTAATATGGAGGGTAAAAATCTGTCCGAAATTCCGAAGACAACAAGTGTGTGTCCACGCATTATTTCAGACTGGGAGCAATATGTCATAAAATGAAATCACAAGCTGATATCAATGAGACATCCAACAGAGAAGTAGTGGTGACAGCATTATTAGACTCCAGAATGCAATGCTAAGCTTGCCAAGATTGCAACAATTACACTTATAAAAAGATTTTTCAAAAAAATTTTGTTAAAATGGTAAATGCACATTCCTTATGTCTGAGGTTACACTTTTATTCCATACTCATTATTCATTTAGAAAAAAAAATTATCCATTTGTTTGTTTTATAGTACACAAGATTATATGCATTCCTCATACATGAGTGTATCGGTCCATGAAAATCTGAAAACCTGGCACAAACCTCTGCTGCCACCAGGTAGAGAAACTGTTGAACTACAACTTGTTGTATGTAATAAAATATTACAGGAAAAGAATGCCTGAGTTTTGTTTTGCTTTTGTTTCTATATGTACAAACATGCAAACAATAAAAATGTCATTGAAATGAATACGCTATGCGTAGTTTAACGAGTCTACAATTTTTGATCAGGGAAAGGATACACTTACATATTTTCTGGTCAGTTAATACTGGTAAATTGATAAATATACAGTACTGTGCAAAAGATTTAGGCAGGTGTGAAAAAAAATGCTGTAAAGTAAGAATGTTTTCAAAAATATACATGTTAATAGTTTATATTTATCACTTAACACAATGCAAAGTGATTGAACAGAAGAAAAATCTACACCAAATCAATGTTTGGCCCCAAAAACAGCATCAGTTAATCAATTCTTCTATGTACACTTGCACACAGTTTTTGAAAAGACTCAGCAGGTAGGTCGGCCCGAACATCTTGGATAACTAACCACAGTTCTTCAGTGGATTTAGGAAGCCTCAGTTGCTTCTCTCTCTTCATGTAATCCCAGACAGACTCGATGATGTTGAGATCAGGCCTCTGGGGACCATACCATCACTTCCAGGTCTCCTTGTTCTTCTTTACGCTGAAGATAGTTCTTAATGACTTTCGCTGTATGTTTGGGGTCGTTGTCATGCTGCAGAATAAATTTGGGGCCAATCAGATGCCTCCCTGATGGTATTGCATGATGGATAAGTATCTGCCTGTACTTCTCAGCATTGAGGAGACCATTAATTCTGACCAAATACCCAACTCCATTTGCAGAAATGCAGCCCCAAACTTACAAGGAACCTCCACCATGCTTCACTGTTGCCTGCAGACACTCATTCATGTACCGGTTTCCAGACATTTGGCAAACAAACTGCCTTCTGTTACAGCCAAATATGTCAAATTGTGACTCATCAGTCCAGAGCACATGGTGCCATTTTTCTGCACCCCAGTTCCTGTGTTTTCGTACATAGTTGAGTCGCTTGGCCTTTTTTCCACGTCGGAGGTATGGCTTTTTGGCTGTTTGGTCTTCCATGAAGGCCACTTCTGACCAGACTTCTCCGGACAGTAGATGGGTGTACCAGGGTCCCACTGGTTTCTGCCAGGTCTGAGCTGATGGCACTGCTGGACATCTTCCGATTGCGAAGGGAAGTAAGCCTGATGTGTCTTTCATCTGCTGCAGTAAGTTTCCTTGGCTGGCCACTGCGTCTACAGTCCTCAGCATTGCCCGTTTCTTTGTGCTTCTTCAAAAGAGCATGGACAGCACATCTGGAAACCCCTGTCTGCCTTGAAATTTCTGCCTGGGAGAGACCTTGCTGATGCAGTATAACTGCCTTCTGTCTTGTTGCTGTGTTCAGTCTTGCCATGGCGTATGACTTTTCACAGTAAACGGTCTTCAGTGACCTCACCTTGTTAGCTGAGTTTGGCTGTTCCTCACCCAGTTGTATTCCTCCCACACAGCTGTTTCTATTTCAGTTAATGATTGTGTTTCAACCTACATATTGAATTGATGATCATTAGCATCTGTTTAGTGTAAGTGTTTAATCATACACCTCACTATATGCCTACAAAATCCCTGACTATGTGCAAGTGTACCTAGAAGAATTGATGCTGTTTTGAAGGCAAAGGGTGGTCACAAAAATGTTGATTTGATGTAGATTTTTCTTCTGTTCACTCACTTTGCATTTTGTTAATTGATAAATATAAACTATTAACATGCCTATTTTTGAAAGCATTCTTACTTTACAGCATTTTTTCACACCTGCCTAAAACTTTTGCATAGTACTGTACATGTTGCATGTCATTACAATAATAAACACTTTATTTTACTTACTTAAATTTCCATAAATGGACTTCTGGGCAAACAAGGCAAGCACACAGCTTTGACTTGCCATCTGAAGCCATTCAGGTGGTTATTAGTCATTTTCAGTATTTCTTAATACTAATTTTCATGTATCAGTCATGGACTCTGTTTCTGCAGTAGTACCTCTTTAGAAAATGTACATTTCTCCAATCAGACATAAATCAGAATAAAACCATTTTCAAACATCCATTTCTTTTCTCATTTTTTATTATAGCAAATGAAAAGAACATGTCATGGTCTCTTGAAATTGTTGCAGACTTTGAAGTGCTTTGGACTCTAGTGTTAATAATTTTAACAGTGATGATGCATTTTTCATAGTAGATACATACAGTATAATTAGTGTAATAAAATAATAATTCCCCCCCCACCCCCCACCAACTCCCAAACAGTACCATTCATAAAAGCCAACAGACGGATTAATGGATTTTGTAGAGGATGATGAAAGAAATATTCATAGCTAGGCTAATGACTGGTGTGATCAAGCCACTGAGGACATGTTTTCCCAAGACACCCCCAGTTCCTCCTCCACTCTCTCCAATCTGACGCAAACCAGCATCAGTGTGAGAGGATGAAGTTTTCGCTCAGTGGCTAATCACATTAGGAGACAAGCAGGCAGGAAGTGGAGCATGCCCACTTGCCCAGCTAACAGAGAACTGTATTATACCATATACGCTGCTGAATGCTCGAATCTGATTGGTCAAAAGTTCTTGATTTATTTTCTGTAATAGCAGCTCTGACAGTAGTTCCGGCTGCAAGGCAAATTTTATAGTTTCTATAGTAACAACTCATTCACAGGGATTTGTATGGCGGACACGTCGCATCTTCTACGGCTAATAGCAAACTGGATAAACTATAACCCTAGATATAGTGAAGTTTTTAACAAGGAAAAATTTATTCAACATTGATGGAAGGAGTCTCCAGTGTCAGCGAGTTGTAACAGCAAGTTTTCCACCACAGGAAAGTCTTCAGGACAGACGACTTTGTGTTTTACAGCTAACAAAATGCTGTGTTTTTTTTTACTTATTAACTTCAAGAGATTGACTGTTTCTAGCTGTTATAACGTAAACTATAACACAAACCAACTTGTCTCACAAAACTTGCCAGAACATTCTACACAAATATATATATATATATATATATATATATATATATATATATATATATATATATATATATATATATATATATATATATATATATATATTAAAGTATAATAGGTCATTCATTAATACATAAAAATTGGAAGCATTGGCAAATTGCTGCATCTTCTAATAATGGTTTGTTTGCCAATGGGATTACAACAATGATTGTGATGATTTTGACATTTTGTACTATATATGGTTCTGAAAACTCCACGTTTTGGCCAAAATTAAATATGTATCAACAAAGAAAACAAGTATATTTTGCCAAAAACGATGTAGAAATGGTTTTATTTACTTTCCATTCTTGATTGGCTTTTTGCAAAGATTTTACAAATGCGAGGCTCCTGAGTGGTGCAACAGAAAAGCATTTGCACGTTTGAACGTTTGCACAACAAAACATAGTTCCAACCCTTCTAACTTAGAAATATGTTTGTCTTAAAAAGCTAACCTTTTATTCAGTGTTACAAACATAGAATTTCAAATATGCATGTGTTGGGAGAACGCTTCAGTTGTTACTATGTTGAAATTAAGCTAGTTGACGGACAGTGCGTGTCAATTAGTTGGCATGAGACAGGTTAAAAATAAAGATTTCATGGCTGTTTTTATACTTGATTGCGATCAAACAGCAAACTATGAGAAAATCCACGATTTCCATGAGATAAGTCTCATACTTTTCGATGTCACTGGGTATGTAATGGAGCTGTAGTGGAGCAGATGGCACTCAAACGGGTGAACAGATTTGAACAGAATTGTCGATGGCATACTGTGTGTAGCCAAGTCATTGGTGACGCAGATGACGTGGAGCAGATCTTAATTAACAGCTTGATGTTTGTGGGAGTTCTTTTTTTTTTTTTTTGGCAAGGTTTGAGACAGTAACTGCAGTGGAGATTTTAATAGGCTCTATTTTTGTAGCAGTGTGTAATTTGCTGGTTATGTCTAAAGATGGTTTTAGAATTTTGGTGCAGGGTTATATTGGGACTTATTCTAACCCATTTTGGTCCCAAATTGCGCTCGTTTTTCCCACCTGCTGAGACCCCTCTTTGTGCAAATGTAATGGAAAAAAGCATATTTCTTACAACACAAATATAAACAGTCTACATCAACCAACAAATAAGGACAAACAACTTATTTGTAGCTAAATGTGAATCATATAGTTGACGCACCAAATACAACATAATAAATGTGCTTAAATATGTTGCCATCTTAAATTCCCAATCCAATGATTAAACACCACAAAGTATTTTAGACTCGTATGGAAGCGCAGAGTCTATCGTTGTTTGGATCGTTCTTTTTTTTCTGTTGTATAATAAAACAACCCAAACAACCCAAGTTAAAAATCTTACTTTAGTTTGCCACAGGCAACATTAATATATTTTGTAAAGGATTTTCATTTAACCATATTATATCCATGTATAATGATTTAAAAAAAGAAAGCATATGGTTGGGTCTTTTATTAAAAGAAAACAAAATTACCCCAGCATTAAAAAAAACAAAAAAAAAACAAGCATCTCAATGTGTACAATGTGTTAGTTTTATTGAAATGAATTGCAAAGAAAAGTCCATAGCTATACCTGAAAAGGCCAGTCGCACCCTTACATTGAAACCAGACATTCATATTTTCTGATATTAAAAGAAAAACATAAAACATACATACACTATATACACATTATACACATCAACTGAAATTTGTTTTGTGTAATGTGGTTGTGCGAGAATATATTTCTAACAGGTCCTTCACTGAGTTTAAGTTGACAGTTTCAGAACTGATGTAATTTAAAAGTAATTCCTTTAGCCTTCATAGTCATTGTATCGTTTAGAGTACCATAGCCATAGATCTTAGGTGTTACATTAACTAATTTAATTCCTGGCATCCAGGAAACCATCCAAGTAACTGATCAAATGACTGACAACAAATCAAGTAAAAACAATTCATCAAAGTCATGTTTGAGCTATCTGATCTTTGACACATCTTACCCAACAAAGAAGTCAGTACGTGCTTAGCCACGGCTCTCGTCAGGGTTAACAAACATATGGCATGAATCAAGCTTACCCTTAGTTCTCCTCATACCTCAGAACATACTGCTTTTCAGTGGCTTCATCAACCACCCAAGATGGAGATCCTTAACAGATTACCCGACTTCTTGGGAAAGTGCCACACTTCAAACGCTTTTCCTTTTTCGATAGGTTTTGCAATTTTGACACAACACCAGACGCTTGTTAGAGCTCTCTCCTGAGCCATATGGTCACACCTGCTTTGTCGTTGCTTGGCACACGTTCTACATAGATGGAACAAGAGTTTGATTTTTACACATTACGGTAGAACAGGTGCCCACAGACCCCTAGGAGGAAATACTTTTACTTTGGTGATGCCAAAATTTCCAGAGGCGCAGTGTCATAGAAAAACAATGGTAGGATGACCGACCGCATATATCCGATTTATTGATATAGAGTGGGGGGAAAAAGTATTTGATCCCCTGCTGATTTTGTACGTTTGCCCACTGACAAAGAAATGATCAGTCTATCATTTTAATGGTAGGTGTATTTTAACAGTGAGAGACAGAATAACAACAAAAAAATCCAGAAAAACACATTTCAAAAAAGTTATAAATTGATTTGCATTTTAATGAGAGAAATAAGTATTTGATCCCTTATCAATCAGCAAGATTTCTGGCTCCCAGGTGTCTCTTACACAGGTAACGAGCTGAGATTAGGAGCACTCTCTTAAAGGGAGTGCTCCTAATCTCAGTTTGTTACCTGTAAAAAGACACCTGTCCACAGAAGCAATGAATCAATCAGATTCCAAACTCTCCACCATGGCCAAGACCAAAGAGCTGTCCAAGGATGTCAGGGACAAGATTGTAGACCTACACAAGGCTGGAATGGGCTACAAGACCATCGCCAAGCAGCTTGCTGAGAAGGTGACAACAGTTGGTGCGATTATTCACAAATGGAAGAAACTGTCAGTCTCCCTCAGTCTGGGGCTGCGTGCAAGATCTCACCTCGTGGAGAACGGTGAGGAATCAGCCCAGAACTACACAGGAGGATCTTGTTAATGATCTCAAGGCAGCTGGGACCAAGGGCACCAAGAAAACAATTGGTAACACACTACACCATGAAGGACTGAAATCCTGCAGCGCCCGCAAGGTCCCCCTGCTCAAGAAAGCACATGTACAGGCCCGTCTGAAGTTTGCCTGAATGATTCAGAGGAGAACTGGGTGAAAGTGTTTTGGTCAGGTGTGGTCAGATCTCTTTGGCATCAACTCAACTCGCCGTGTTTGGAGGAGGAGGAATGCTGCCTATGACCCCAAGAACACCATCCCCACCGTAAAACATGGAGGTGGGAACAATATGCTTTGGCTGTGTTTTTCTGCTAAGGGGACAGGACAACTGCACCGCATCAAAGGAACGATGGACGGGGCCATGTACCGTCAAATCTTGGGTGAGAACCTCCTTCCCTCAGCCAGGGCATTGAAAATGACCTTAATGACTTGGAGAGGATCTGCAAAGAGGAGTGGGACAAAATCCCTCCTGAGATGTGTGCAAACCTGGTGGCCAACTACAAGAAACGTCTGACCTCTGTGATTGCCAACAAGGGTTTTGCCACCAAGTACTAAGTCGAAGGGGTCAAATACTTATTTCCCTCATTAAAATGCAAATCAATTTATAACTTTTTTGAAATGCGTTTTTCTGGATTTTTTTGTTGTTATTCTGTCTCTCACTGTTAAAATACACCTACCATTAAAATGATAGACTGATCATTTCTTTGTCAGTGGGCAAACGTACAAAATCAGCAGGGGATCAAATACTTTTTTTCCTCACTGTAAGGGTAGAAAGCGGTAAAAATTTTAGTAATCGATCAAATGCAAACGCAAAGTGTTTGACTGTCGTTGCAGGAAACTGAAATTAATAAGGTTCTGACAGACATGTCCAAAGACGACATTAGATTGAGGGAAAGCACTTTTTTGCAACCAAAAACCTTGATTTATGTGACTATATTCAACGTAACTAGCTACAAATTAGTTATCAAAATGCGACAAGTGCATGTTGGATGGTCATCTTGGCAGAGGTGTATTCGAGCCATTAAATGTGATTTCTGTTTGGTGATGTCATTTTCAAGTGCCTAGCATTTGTCAGTATTTTGTAACTAAAGGTTAAACACCTCCTTCTAAAAACGTCAATAGCAGTTACAATACGCTGTAATCGGACATCTCTTGTTTGAAGTCAAAACTTTTTTACACATGTACTATGGGGGAAATAGTTTTTGTCTTCCATGAATCCCTTGATGTTTGGGAGGCTGCTCACTTTAACTGGTAAGATGGTTGATGGAGGACTTTGGGTTGTGAATGCACAAATTTCGACATTACAGGCCAAGGACAAATTTACTCTTCTAATCTCGTCGTCTAATTATCGCAATGCAGCATGGAATGTAAATGATATGACTTGGCAGTGATTAAGACTACTTTGGCATTGATGTACTTTTTATTGCTTATTTTCATTTTTGCAGTATATACAGTACTGTGCAAAAGTTTTAGGCACATGCAAAGAAATACTGTAGAGCAAAGATGCCTTAAAAATATATATTTTTTAAAATACCGTAAAAGTAAATGCCACTTTCTGTAGGACTGTTATGAAAAGCGTAAAGGATGGTGAAATGGTCCTCAGAGCCACATGGTGGCAGCATCACAGGTGTTTTCAAGTTGCCAAGTTAGAAGTAAATAGATTGTATATTATACATTTAATTAGAAGAAGCAATAGGAGTTTTGGTTTATTGTAAATAGCTTGTAATTCACTGCTATATATAATATATATTTTATAGCTTATATATAATTTTTAAGTCGGGATAATAGGCTTAAATGATGGCAACCCACCAGTCAGAAAAAATGACAGACAGAAAAAGACATATACATATATACAGGTGCATCTCAATAAATTAGAATGTCGTGGAAAAGTTCGTTTATTTCAGTAATTCAACTCAAATTGTGAAACTCGTGTATTAAATAAATTCAATGCACACAGACTGAAGTAGTTTAAGTCTTTGGTTCTTTTAATTGTGATGATTTTGGCTCACATTTAACAAAAACCCACCAATTCACTATCTCAACAAATTAGAATACTTCATAAGACCAATAAAAAAAAACATTTTTAGTGAATTGTTGGCCTTCTGGAAAGTATGTTCATTTACTGTACATGTACTCAATACTTGGTAGGGGCTCCTTTTGCTTTAATTACTGCCTCAATTCGGCGTGGCATGGAGGTGATCAGTTTGTGGCACTGCTGAGGTGGTATGGAAGCCCAGGTTTCTTTGACAGTGGCCTTCAGCTCATCTGCATTTTTTGGTCTCTTGTTTCTCATTTTCCTCTTGACAATACCCCATAGATTCTCTATGTGGTTCAGGTGTGGTGAGTTTGCTGGCCAGTCAAGCACACCAACACCATGCTCATTTAACCAACTTTTGGTGCTTTTGGCAGTGTGGGCAGGTGCCAAATCCTGCTGGAAAATGAAATCAGCATCTTCAAAAAGCTGGTCAGCAGAAGGAAGCATGAAGTGCTCCAAAATTTCTTGGTAAACGGGTGCAGTGACTTTGGTTTTCAAAAAACACAATGGACCAACACCAGCAGATGACATTGCACCCCAAATCATCATAGACTGTGGAAACTTAACACTGGACTTTAAGCAACTTGGGCTATGAGCTTCTCCACCCTTCCTCCAGACTCTAGGACCTTGGTTTCCAAATAAAATACAAAACTTGCTCTCATCTGAAAAGAGGACTTTGGACCACTGGGCAACAGTCCAGTTCTTCTTCTCCTTAGCCCAGGTAAGACGTCTCTGACGTTGTCTGTGGTTCAGGAGTGGCTTAACAAGAGGAATACGACAACTGTAGCCAAATTCCTTGACACGTTTGTGTGTGGTGGCTCTTGATGCCTTGACCCCAGCCTCAGTCCATTCCTTGTGAAGTTCACTCAAATCATTGAATCAATTTTGCTTGACAATCCTCATAAGGCTGCGGTTCTCTCGGTTGGTTGTGCATCTTTTTCTTCCACACTTTTTCCTTCCACTCAACTTTCTGTTAACATGCTTGGATACAGCACTCTGTGAACAGCCAGCTTCTTTGGCAATGAATGTTTGTGGCTTACCTAGTGAACCAAACTGAGAGACCATTTTGAAGGCTCAGGAAACCTTTGCAGGTGTTTTGAGTTGATTAGCTGATTGGCATGTCACCATATTCTAATTTGTTGAGATAGTGAATTGGTGGGTTTTTGTTAAATGTGAGCCAAAATCATCACAATTAAAAGAACCAAAGACTTAAACTACTTCAGTCTGTGTGCATTGAATTTATTTAATACACGAGTTTCACAATTTGAGTTGAATTACTGAAATAAATTAACTTTTCCATGACATTCTAATTTATTGAGATGCACCTGTATATAGTATTTATTCAAATTAATGTTTTCTAATTAATTATATTATAGGGATGTTAAATGTGTCATTATAATATAAACATAAAGACAATTCTTCAGTAACACACAACACATACACACACACACACACACACACACACATTTAAATCAATAACAGAACAAAGATGAGCGCTCAAGTGCTCAGTTGTGTAATTGGGTGTTGAGCTGTCAATCAAGACAAGTGTTGCTGACAGGTTAGGGAAGAAGGAGTGTGTGTGTGTGTGTGTGTGTGTGTGTGTGTAAATGGGTTACATGGATAAAAGACAGACAAAGAGCACATTAGCCAGCTCTAATGATCTAACTCAATGTGTGTGTGTGTGTGTGTGTGTGTGTGTGTGTGTGTGTGTGTGTGTGTGTGTGTGTGTGTGTGTGTTTTGAGTGATATATAAATGACTCATTGACTGAGGCTCAGCAACTGAGTCATCAACACATCAGAGATTGTGCTGCTGGAAGCATATGCACACACACTGCGCGTCTGAGAGTGCGTGTGTGTGTGTGTGTGTGTGTGTGTGTGTGTGTGTGTGTGTGTGTGTGTGTGTGTGTGCGTGAGCTGCTTCATTCAGAAATCAAACATTTCAAGAAAGGACTTGCGACATATTATATTGAGGATGTGTGTGTTCTGGTGTGTGTGTTTTAGTGTGTAACCTGTCTAACACCGACAGCAGGAGGTAAGACAACGTGTGTGTATGTATGTATGTGTGTACATATTTATGTATGTATGTATGTATGTGTGTGTATGACTGGTAACAGATGGAGCGTGCATGTTTGTGTTCATACTGCACATATGTAGGTCAGGTGCACCATGGACTACAGTTACCATGGCAACAGAGAGTCAAACATGACTGTGAATGTACCAGTCGGGTGCATAAAAGGATCCACACATGCACACACTGATTCTGGTAATGCTGCGTTTGTGGGAACAAATGCACACACACACACACACACACACACACACACACTCTTCAATCTCAGGACCCAAGAGGACCCAGATGGGCACTCTCATACTCGCTCTTACTCTCTCATGTTATCATCAACAATCAACCTATTGAACTTCTCATTTTCCTCTTCTCCTATTCACATTTGTTTCTTTTCATCCCTGTCCTTTCTCTCTCTCTCTCTCTCTCTCTCTCTCTCTCTCTCTCTCTCTCCTGAGCTTCCTATAGTCTAAAATAGCCTATCTCTCTCTACTTCCTCTGATTCACTGTCCTCTCTACCTCCCATCGATTGTGCACATACCCTCCCCTCAAGCATGCTGGGTAATAAATCTTTTTGTCTGGCCCAGGAGGCTCATGGGAAGGCTATGTGCTATTTTCTCGGGGAGTGAAAGACAGTCAAAGACTGTCTGAGATGAAAGTGAGGTCATTGATTTTTCCTGGATGTTTTGGAACAACCTTTGGAGCATATTTGCAGGATGGACAGAGATGGATGGATGGATGGGTTTAAACCTATTTATACATGCGCTGAGAAAAAGTCTTCCTCAAGGGTTGTATGCAGAGTTAAGGGTTCTTTTCAGGGCAACTGGGATAACCCCCCCCCCCCCCCTTCCCCCTGTTGTGCACAAATAAAAAAAGACATCAGTATGAAGTTTTGTTTTTGGCAACTGTATGAGATTATCTGCTCTTAAGCATTGGCTTGAACCGGTCTATTTTAGACTTTTGTTGAACCAAGTGCAACCGCAACAGCAACGGTCGTAAGAAATATACCCAGAATGATATGAGAAAGCAAGAATGGACTGTTGAGCCAACAGTGATGTCATCTCATGATGCATCTGCCATCAGCAGTGATTGAGAAGGCTCACGTGAAATACAATTGCAGACGTAATTATCGAGTACCTGAACGAGTGTCCAGATGAGGAGCTGAGAGAGCTGGACAGACTAACACACTAAAGAGCTGCCGCATCACTCTCTTTAGGTAGAGATGAAGCAAGGGCTAGATCCCATTGGTGGAACCCAATGTGGCCTCCTGCTGTTGTAGCCTATCTGCCTCAAGGCTGGATGTGTTGTGTGTTCTGAGATGCTTTTCTGCTCGCCATGATTGTAAAGAGTGTTTGTTGAGTCACTGTTGCCCTCCTGTCAGCCCGAACTAGTCTGGTTGTTCTCATTTTGACCTCTCATATCAACAAGATGTTTTCCTCATCAAAACTGGATGTTTTTTTTTTTTCATTCTGTGCAAACTCGACCCTGTTTCAGAAATAACCAGCCAGTGTGGCATCAACAACCATGCCATGTTGAAAGTCACTGAGATCACATTTTCCCAGTAGTACTATCAGCAGGTAGTAGGGTAATGTAGGCTAAATGTTAACCAGAGTGAAAATAGACCGACATGTCAATGAGAAAATTTTTAACTAAAAAAGTTGACTTACAAAATAAATCTTGGATACCATTGAAGATCAAATGTCAGTTATAATGATTCATATCCAAGTTCCTTTAAGGCTTCTAGAAATAACCATTTATAGTAGTAGAGTATAGTAATGGCAGATGTGGCAAATTACAACTTTTTGGTTCTTTTAATAAGTGTCAAAGTATAATTCTGAAAGAATTTGGCGGGAAATGGTTAATATGGTTATATAAAGTATATTACATATATTTGTATATGTGATGTCCCAATGCTGGATTGTATATAACCCATTCTAACGAGTCCTTTTTTGATAGTTTGACAGTTATTTTCAAGTGTTCATACTGTGTCATGCTGAAGTCTGAGAGACCATGTGTTACTTATAATGCTCTGTCAATCCGAGTTAAAAAAACAACAACAAAAAAATCCAATATCAAAAGGTTAGACACTCGGGTGAGCCAAAAAAGTATACAAGAAAGAGTCCAAGGCTAACCTAAGAGGAGAGTGATGTGGCGGAGTATATATAGTGAAGCTAATGAGAAGTGATAGCAGACAAGATGTGGTCATGGCAACCGATCAGTTCTGTGGAGATGGTGAACTCTGATAGTGAGTTGTCGTGGCTGTGGCAGGGAGTACAGTATGTGTAAGTTTAACACTGAGAATGGCTGAATTCAGTAAAATATATTCAGTTAAAAAAAAAATGTAATGAAATAAAGTGTAAAGTTAGCTATGGTATTCTGTTATACATGACTATCCATCATATTCAGCCAATAGCCATTTAAATTCTGAATATGTTTGCATGTCATTGGTGAGGTTTCATGCCAGGGCGAAATGAAATCATTCCGGTGGGAAATAAAATATGGACGCCTCCATGTTCATCTTTTGTTAGCAACAAGCTAGCCAGCTAACTGTGATGAGTGATGCATATTTTACTTCTCAAAACAGCAAACAGTATAGTCACTGTTGTAGATTTAACAAGAGAATATGTCTGTATGTGGATTCATCTAAAGCAAATACATGTATATACAGCATAATTCCTTTCAAGGTAAGAAGTGCTACTTTGTTTACTGCTGATACCATGTGCAGTCAGGTTGATTTGACGTCACTTGCTGAACACGGAGGAGTTGAGAAGACCATCCCGAGTCCCCGAGTAGGAATTATGAGTTGAGGGGGCGTTTTAATGGTTTATCCTGGTCAGAGCTCAGGAATCATGAGTTACCGCCGCTTGTCAAATGCAGGATTACTGCCTTTGAGGAGTTTTACATCCACATGGGTTTCCTCCTCAGGTTTCCTCCGGAAGGTTTAGCATTTCAAAAAACAAATAGGAAAACAATCAACAACCAAAACAAGAGGAATAGGCTAAATCAGTAAACAATCCAGAAGTATCAGCAACCAGAAAAACCAAACACGAGACATAAAGGATCAGAACTGCAAGCGTAATGACGGCAAGACTTCGCGCTGACATAATGAAAAATCGGGTATATTAAACAGTGGGTGCTTTTCATTTCTTTAAATGTGACTCCTCCTTTCCTTTCCTAGCGTCTCAGCTCTTATTGAATGGAAATGATTTGATCTACTGTAGACCTCTTCTGGACAGAGAACAAACCCTGCTCTCGTTGATTCACCGTGCAAGACGAAAAATGAGGGAAAGCTCTATCTCTATCGGTTCAGTGTGTTCGGGGTGAAGGGTGCATGTGTGTGAGCCTGAGTGGGTGCATTTGGGTTTTTTTTTTATCACTGACCAATGATAAAGAGAAGTGAGAAGGATTAATAAAGGAAGAGTGGATACAAAAAAAGGAGAGCTAGTGCATTCTCCATGTCAACACTGGAGGTTGTCTGCTTTGTTGCCATAGTAATGGATGAATTGATGTAGCCTGAGATTCGGATGCTGGTTCTGCACTTGAATTCACAGAGGCCTGCAGTTTATCTGACTTAAGCCCTGTTTTACATGGGAAATTTCCATTTCCGTGGAATTGCAGATGGCTGGACTGGAAATAGCAACCAGAAAGAAAAAAATAAGAACATTTATGCTAATGTTTCTCTGTATTATGTCTTTTGTTCCTAAGTGACTGATTACTGAACACATAGTACTCATGCAGGAAATGCACACAGAAGTTAACACTCCCGAGCTTTCCCAAATACACTCATTGAGCAGAGAAACTGGTACATTCGTTGGCTCACTTGAGAGCCTGATTGCTGGAATGACCTTCAGATAATGGGCAAAAAAATAAGGAAGCGAATAATAAAAAGGAAAAGATGCAGAAAAAGAGGAAGTCATCAGTTTTAATGGCAATCCTTGCTCATCTGGAGATAAAAATACACATCTAGTCTGCAGGGAA
Organism: Cranoglanis bouderius; assembly: GCA_023630585.1. Classification (NCBI taxonomy): domain Eukaryota; kingdom Metazoa; phylum Chordata; class Actinopteri; order Siluriformes; family Cranoglanididae; genus Cranoglanis; species Cranoglanis bouderius. The sequence goes on from CM042544.1 coordinate 6,740,697, forward strand.
AAAAAAAAAAAATCAGTGCACGCCATCAAACGGGATCCTGTTTATCACTCATACAGTATGTGCGATGCAATTACGAGCTCTTGTGTTGGTTGTGTCTCCAACTAACATGACTAAATAACAAAAGTTATCTTTCAATACTTAACCAGTAATGATTAGTTTATGGCTATAAACACAACACAGCTATTCGAAAGTGGTTACGTCCGGGGTTTTCATACGTCGAATCGGATGCAGTATTGAATTCGTATGTATTGTTTGTTTGAATTTGTTTATATTGTTTGAATTAGTATGAAATGTTTCGCTGGGTCTGCGTCCAGACCACGGTCCGCCAGTTGATGACCCTTGGACTTAAAACGCTTGAGACCCCATCAGCGAAAGAAGAAATGGCTCCTTAAGATTGAAACATTTAACAATGCTTTATGTATCACTCTGTGTACGAGCGAACAACTGTAGGAACTCGCTGCATCGAATGAGATGACTGGGATTGTGCGTCGCACAAGAGCTTAGAGTCGAAACCGCACGTCTCATCTCAGCTGTACAAACAGTTGGGTGTGAGCATGAGCATGAAGAGCATTTTAAACCGTGGTTTATTATGTATACATTACCCCACCATTTTATACACGATTTTAACCAAGTGTGCGCTGCTGCATTAGAGCTACAAAATGAAATATCGCCCATGTGCTGTTTAGATTATGGGCACACACTACAAATTATAGCATGAACATTTTATACTTATTATTAAGGCCACCTTGATGATTTGGTTGGACACACTGCCACTGCGGTCTGCTGTAAAATGGGCTTAAGAGGAGCTTAGTGAATGAATGATGATTAACAATTTTTATAGTAGTAATGTGACAGTTTTAATTATCATTAGATCTGACGTAAATCATGTTTATATTCGTGTTTACAGAACTACATCATGAATAACGGACTATATCTGCATCTCAGACGAGCACAAGGTTGAGAAACTATGGCACAGTGTGTGGGTATCATGGAGAAATCAATATTACTTAACAGAAGCCAGGTTCCCAGTAAAGATTGTTGAGGTTTAAAAGTTCAAAGTAGGATGAGCGCTCATCATTTTTCTTAAAACTCATACATTGTACATTCAGTACATTATTTAGTCCAACAAAATCACTTTTCCTTTCTTCGAATTCCAGAGTGCTTTCACTTAAACACTCGCCAGCTACTTTTGGAGAGAAAAAATAAATAAATAAATCTTCCAATGTGAGAATGAATCCGTTCCAAAGTGAGAATGAATCAGTTGCAGATGTCAGTGCAGAACTCTGCTGTGATTGGGATCAAGGCCAAGGGACTTGCAGGCATGAAATTGCATTTTCATTTTTTTTTTCTTTATCATCCGTAGCTGAAATGCTACATTTGCATCTTTATAACTCTTTTAAAATCATTTGAAACACTAAATCTAAGAAAACGTGTCTTTACCTGTTCAGAAAAAAATGTATTAACCCTTCACAGGCAACAATGTCATTTTGTAAATAAGGTTTCTTTGCTGATAATGACTGCTAATAATTTTCAAGGTTGCGTGTATTGGCACAGAGTTACCAAATACACTAAATATGGTTAATTGACACCCATGCTAATGGCATGAGGACATTAAGGACATTCTAACGATTTACTTGATTATCTAATGATAATTAGTATTTTTTTCAAACAATTTTCTGTCAAGCTTTAATTTGGGGAACAGTGTTGGAGGTTCAAAGAGACCTCATCACTCAAACTCACAATATCTTTGAAAATAAAGAAATAAGATGAGTTATTTTTCTTCTTCCCGTGATCTTTAGGATATTTGGGTTGAACTTCTTGTTCAACATAGGACTATTTCATAGGGATGAATCTGTTCAGGTAACAGGGTTGAGCGAATGTGAACTAAAATGTACAGTTTTAGTCCAATAACCTGTAATGGATGACTCATGGGTTTAGCAAAAGGATGTTTCAAGTATGAGGCATTAAAAATTCATTTTAAAAAAAGTGATTTATTTATAGATTTATGAAGTGCTTTAATGATTACATTTCAAGGTAAAGTGCAGTTCTAGTGGGCTAAGATAGGCAGAAATGCTGTTTTTGCTACGATGTGTTGTAGATTTTGTCGGTTTTATTAATGTTATTTATCTGAAACAAGCACATTTCCTGTGTTGCAAATGTCTCTTACCTTTACATTACTTTACCTTTTCTTTTCCCTAATAGCTAGCTTTTAAAAAAAAATGTGCTGCTTGTGTTTGTTCCAGCCCTCTCCATGCCCATCTCTTATCATTGGTTTGTTTCCCTAATGTGTGCACCTGTTCCGTGTTCAGCCTTTAATTGTTTTAGTTATTTAGCCCCTATTTTCTCCATTCCTCTTTGAACAAGCATTGTTTCTTGTCTGTTGTTTTCCAGTTTTCCTAGTGCTAGTGCCTCTGTTACCATTTTCTGAGTATGGATTACATTCTCTGATATTGCCTACTTGTCTGTGATCAATTCTTGGATGGCTCACAATAAAAGAGTATACACACTTATGTCCTGCTACAAAAGTGTCCACAGTTCAGTTTGTCCCATTCATATCATTTTATTCAACATGATTCAATTAGCAAAGACCAATTCTTCTAGAACACATATATCCCTCGTACCACCTGCTACATAGTTTAAGACTGTTTTTTTTTTTTTTTGCCGCATCATCAAACACCAAACCCCCATAACCCGTCCCCAAATTTTTTTTTCCTTCCTTTCTTTTTTCATCATCCTCCACCTTCTGAACTCAAACGTTGCTATTCACTTGCAGCTGTTATCCCCCTGCTACACTAACTACCGTGCCCTACTTTCTTATTTTTGCTTCAAAAGTTGGAAAGAAACCCTTTAATGCTATCTTATTTGACCCAAATATTAAAAATACTAAACGTATCAGTCCTCCAGACATCCTTTGCAAACAGGTACTAATCTTCAGGCTACTACAATTTGCTTCGCGAGTAAAGTTTCTCTTAAAATTAAAAAAAAAAAAAAAAAAAAAGCTACATAATGGCACTACCTGAACACAGACTGAACATTTGTTCCAGTTAACCCGCTCAGCAACAGTCCTTAAAGTTTCTTAAACAAGCTGTAAAAAACCTTGTGCTTATACAGAACTATTAAACACAACCACACACATTCACACGCTATACATATATAATAAAGAATCCCTGTCGTCTACAGATACTTTATTTTTTTCCCCACATAAGGAGAATGATGTCATATCATGTGTACCTACAATGTCCACATATGGGAGGTGGCCGTATTGTCTACGGTCTGTTTGTAGAAATGCATACCAGTCAAAAATCTCAGAGGTTTTCAGCCCCCTGATAGGCTGGTTTGTCGTGTCAAATGAGTTCGTCTGGGGATGGAGTTCTCATCGTATGCTCTAAACGATCGAGGATTAAGGAAGAAGAAGGACAAGAAATGGAAAATGGAAGTCCTCTGAAATGGACAAACTGATCTACAGGCTTTAATAAAGCTACCTGATCTCAAAGTCGTATCTCTTATCAACAGTTTGCTCATACTAAAGAGGAAGCATAGGACACTGTGAAGGTCATAATTAGGATGTGCTTCTGTGATTCTTGCTAGAACTCAATAAATGATTTCCAAAGATCCACTAATCAAGAGCCACAATAACTAATTATCAGGATTGACATGCAATCATTAATATGGTGACGTTTTCTGTAAGGAGATGTTTATTTCAAATTTATGGAAGGAGTCTCCAGTTTCAGCGCTTTGTAACAGTTAGTTAAATTTTGGGAATTTGCGCTGAATGTTTTTAGCTGCTATAACGTAAGTGACAACAGTATTGGATGCTCCACTACTTTAAGTTAACTATAAATGGATTTTTTTTTTTTTTTTTTAAGTATTACGCTTAGTTTTCTAATTAACAAAAAACAATGGAATATTTGGCAATTTGCTGTGCTATAAGAGGAATAAAACACTTCAATAGGTGCTGTTATAGGAAAATAATCAACTTTGGGGTGGCGAATATTATTTTAACATCATACCATTTCGTCGTTGATTATTTACCTAGAACAGCATGCCCCCAAATGTTTTATTCCTTAAATAATTTATTCCTTTTCTTAAATAATGTGCATCGGTTGAATAAACTGTATACGCTTTGAATAAATATCGAGATAAAAACAGTCCTTAATAGTGGATTCTAGTGGAGTTTTGGATCTTCAGCTACATTTACACAACTGACCCAAATTCCTTTCCAATCTGTATTGCCTTTCTTATACAAAAACACTGCTGGTCTAATTCCTATCAATATCTATTTTATGAATATGGAAGTAAGTGTGTGCTTTATACACAGATCTCGATGGGCGTGGCCATTACCATCTTACTCTTGTCCTGTCGATTGGGGGAGGGGCTTTTTGAAAGCTCCTCTCTCGACGAGTGCGGCTCTGACAGGATGCTACGTTTAAGAGGCGTGGGTCGGAGACAGGAAGTGCCCGGCACGGCGGCGTGTTCTCCGTGTTTATGGGCGGAGCCTCGTGTGGCTCTAGAGGCTCTACAGGAAGCTCTTCGGCGATGATGGGTGAGTAGCTCATATTTTAGGAAGTAAAAAACCTCTTTAACGCCGCAGCGGCGCTCAGGCTCAGGCGCTAGGAGCCGGCTGAACATGCGCAGTGCGTCGTCAGAGAAGCGGCGCCATTGTGAGGGCACAGTGCCCGGGGGACACGCGCCATGCTGCCAGCGCTGGAACTCAGCATAAAAGTTGTCACTGGGCAGCGCTGCTTCCCATGGGAAGTTTCCGGTCAGCATGCAGAAGAGGAGCACGCCGAATGCCCATACGTCCTGCGGCGTTGCCACTACGATGCCCTCTGAGCCCGTGACCTGGCACACCTCAGCTGCCGTGTAGGGGATGGTGCCGCTGACTCGTTTGACGCGGCTGCCAGCCCTCCGTGTCATTCCGAAGTCAGCCAGCTTCACATGCCGGCACTCGCGGTCAAACAGGAGCACGTTTTCTGGCTTTACGTCCCGATGGACTAGACTTTTACTGTGCATGAAGTCCAGAGCCAAGCCGAGCTGCTGCACACACCGTTTGACCATGTCCTCAGGCAAACCAGCCTGAGCAAAGGACAGAGAGAAACAGAGTGCAGGAGAAGAGAGAAATTCAAGTGAGGGGGGTTGGTTAATCAAAAAGGAATTATATAAACAGCTCAGACCTACAGTTGCAATCAAAATTATTCAACCCCCATTGCAAATCAGGTTTATTGTCAAAATTTACAGACTTTCAGCTGTTTGCAATGAACAAATCAAACAAAAGCAATTGAAATAGTTCAACACAATGAATTCTTCAAGTGGTTTCTCCAAATTCAACTGAAAATACAATTTATAATGCCTTCTTCAGTTTCAAAATTATTCAACCCCTTCATGGCAAGCATCTTTAGTACTTAGTAGCGCACCCTTTTGCTGTTATGACCTGCTGCAAACGAGATGCATAGCCAGACACCAACTTCTGGCAGCGTTCCTGAGGAATCTTAGCCCATTCCTCATGAGCAATGGCCTCCAGTTCAGTAATATTCTTGGGTTTGCACGCTGCAACCGCATTCTTCAAATCCCACCAGAGATTTTCTATGGAGTTCAAGTCAGGTGACAGTGATGGCCCTCTGGAATCTTCCAGGACTTCTTCTGCAACCAAGCCTTGGTGGAATTTGAGGTATGCTGGGGATCATTGTCCTGTTGGAGGGTCCAATGACACCCAAGCTTCAGCTTCCTCACAGACGACATGACATTTTCTCCTAGGAGTTCCTGATATTTCAATGAATCCATCTTGCCTTCCACACGCTGCAGGTTTCCAGAGCCAGAGGATGCAAAGCAGCCCCAGAGCATCACCGAGCCACCACCATGCTTGACTGTGGACAGAGTGTTCTTTCTTCATTCTTCTTTCTCCAGACATACCGATAATCCATTGTGTAGAAAAGTTCCAGTTTTGTTTCATCACTCCACAGAATAGAATCCCAAAACCTCTGTGGCTTATTTACATGATTTTGAGCCGACTTTTCTTGTGCTATTGGGTCAGTAGTGGTGTACATCTTGGAGTTCTGGCATGGAAACCTTCTGCGTTAATATGCGCCATACTGTGCTCACTGAAACCTCAGTGCCTGTTGCCACCAAGTCTTGCTGCAGGTCTTCTGCAGTCACTCGAGGGTTTTTCACAACCTGCCTTCTCAGAAATCTGGTTGCAGCCGTTGATAGCTTCATTTTTCTACCCCGTCCAGGTATTTCATGTATTTTCTGCCCCTAGCCAGTTTAGGTATTTCATGTGCTCCAGCTCAAGCACACCTGGTGCAACTAATGAAGCCCTTGATTAGTTGCATCGAGTGTGCTTGAGATAACACCTGTTTTGCAAATTTGTGCTGTTGAGAGGGATTCTATTCAGGGGGTTGAATAATTTAGAGACTGGAGAAGTCATCATAAGTTGCATTTTCAGTTGAATTTGGGGAAACCACTTGAAGCATTCATTGTGTTGAACTATTTCAATTGTTTTTGTTTAATTTGTTCATTGCAAACAGCTGAAAGTCTGTAAATTTTGACAATAAACCTGATTTGCAATGGGGGTTGAATCATTTTGACTGCAACTGTAGCTATGGCAAAAAATATTAGTGAGACAGAAGCTAATGGATTTTAATTAAAAAGCCTGAATCACACCACTCCGTCATGGATTATTTCTCTATATCACCACACCCCCAAGTATTTTTCGTGAAAAGTTACATACAAGCACACTGGTTTGAATGACCAGTGACAGCAGACAGATATCATTCCTCATTCAAACAACCTGCGGTAAAATAACCCATCAAAAAACTAATTACGAACACTTCAGTGTATCAGGTGAGAAGAAAAGAAAGAGACTCCAAAGCAAAAAAGAGAGAGAGGTGGATTTTAATTTAAGGAGAATTAGGGTTGCATTAATAAAGAGCTGAGGAAATGGAGGAGGCTGGAGATGAAAATGACCTCAGGAAAATAACAGAGCGAGTAAATAACATTAGAGGTGATGACAGGATTGGGATGAGTGTAAGGAAAATAATTACACTAAGGAAGATGACGGTAACAATTCCTATGGAAGCCGCATGTAAAGAATTCATTTAGAACATGTTATAATGTATTTATAAGGCATTTGTTGATATAATTGCTTATGAAAATACATTTCGAGTTATAGCAGTGGTTATTGTGAATTGTTGAATATTATGACAAACATTACGAATTGCAGAATATGAACTGCAGAGTGTGTTTATTGGTCATTATACTGTGTAGGTTACATTATATACAATGCATCAGAATTTATAGCAATGGTTATAATGCATTATAAATTGTGAACAGAATGCTTTATGTAAACTTCTTTGGTATTGGAGGCATAATGTGTTATGGAAACTACTTCTAATACATGCTGTTAACAATGCAGATTGTATTCATAAGGTGTTTGTTGTTATAACAACATCCTAATGCTAACTAATCAAATGAATTATGTTGTACAGCAGTTGTTATAATGCATTATGAACTGTTAACAGAATACATTGTAAGTAGTGGTCGTAATACATTATTTCACTAATGTATTCATTGGTCATTATACATCTGGTATTTTATACAGTGCATAACACTTTACAGCAATAGTAATAATACATTATGAATTGTTAAAGGAATACATTATGCAAACTGGGATTGAGTTTCTTTGGTATTGGTGACAGTGTGTTATGAATGGTTATAATGCATTATAAATTGTTAACGGAATGCAAACTGGGACTTTGGTTTTGGTGACATAATGTGTTACAAAGATTACTTATAAGTCATTCTATGAACAATTCAGAATGTGTTTCTAAGGCAATTTATAATGACCTATAAAAATCAATTATACTCTTTATACCAATGGTTATGAATTATGCATTGTTAACAGAACGCATTATATGCATGATACTTTATGGTTATAATGCTTTATGAATTGTGAACTGACTGCATTATGTGTAGTGTTCACAACACATTATATCAGTAATACCAAAGGACCCACCAATACACTAACGGATACAAAAAAAAAGATGATCATAAAATGAAAAGGCTGGTTTTGAGGAAAGACTGAGATGACGGCTATTTTAAGAAGCTTTGAATAAGCTGAGTAAACAAGGCTCAGTGAGGACAGATCAGTGAAGGAGGTATGAGTGACAGAGCCAAGTGAAATTTCCAGGCACCTTCTTTTATGCAAAGAATATTAGTTTTTGTCTTGAGAATATTCACATTGCAGGAGTTCATGGAAATTTCAGATTTTTTGGAAATTTCCTAATTAAAAAAATGATGGTAATAAACCATCAGAGAAACTATTTTTATGCCATTGTACCCAACGCTAGATCATTTCTCCAGGGAACATGTGCTGTATGTTGCTTTTGGCAGACTAAAGAACTGAAGACTCAGATTGATTTGTTTACAATCAGCTAATGTGTATTGCCTTGTCACACAGCATGGCTCAGAGCAGAGCAAGCACTTGAAGGCAAGTCTTTTCTCCGCCCCTGTCTTATCATTGGTTTGTTCCCCAAATGTGAGCACCTGTTCTATGTTTAGCCCTTAATTACATTGTAGTGCTATGAGATAAAGAAATAGTAGGGTATACTGTAGATAGACATGGGCTAAACACAGAACAGGTGCACACATTTGGAGAACAAACCAATGACAGGACCGGGGCGGAGACAGGACTAGAACCAAAACAAAGGCACATGGCACAGCATAAACAAAAAACAAAGCAAAACAAAACAAACAAAGGAAATTTGTGACAATTATAGCTGCTGTAACATAAGCGATTGCAGGAATGAACTTGTTTCATGGATGTTCCACAGCATTAAATGTAACTAATAAATAAAAACGTAACCTGTAATAGCAGTGATCATAGTGATTACATCATAGGTGTGTTGTACCTGGGGAGGTATGATGTCGAAGAGGTCTCCTGCAGGTGCGTACTCCTGACCAAATACATAACTCTCTTCAGTCTCAAACAGAACATCCAGAGCTTTGATGATGAAGGGACTGCAGCCCAGTGCTGCGGTCAAACTGTATTCACGAAGGAAACTCCGAAGCTTGGTCTTGTTCTTACTGACGTACTTTAGGGCCAGTTTTGTGCCTATTACACACACACACACACACACACACACACACACACACACACACACACACACACACAATCACCATACGAATTATATACAGCATATACTCAATGAAAACATTCAGAAACTTCCACTTTGATTATATCTTTTAATTGTTCTGTGCCTCTTTTGATACCACACCAATTATAAGCTATTCTAATTAGGGGCCCAAGCACTAGAACCCAACTGTTTTGTTTCTCATTGTTTCACAAGATAATGCCAAATTAAACATAACTCAACAAAGCAGGCATGATAACATTTTAAACACACCAATCCGATACACACTCTCACACTTACCCTGTGTGCGGTGAGCCACCAGATCTACTCGGCCATACGTGCCCTTCCCTAACGGACCAATCAGCTCGTACTGCTGCTCCACCTCAGAGGCAGAGAGAGTGGTGATTGACAGCGCCTGCATGTCCTCCACCGGGGCCGTGCCCACATTAGTGCTCCGCGCCACCATGGCCACACCCACCTGGGCACTGAAAGACAGAAAATTGCATTATTTATGACTGATATCATTACCTATTGTGCTTTGGTGCTTCATATCGATTCACTATATGGTAGTCGGTAGTATTTTACCCTACATTCAGACTAGTGGGCAACACCTAATAACTAAAGATGTGATTGGGAAACTGAAGAAATGCCAGGCCACACATGCCTTAGGCTTGGTCCAAGGAATCCATCCATCCATCCATTTTCCATGCTGCTTATCCTACACAGGGTCGCAAGGGAGCCTGGAGTCTATCCCTGGGAACTCAGGGCACAAGGCAGTGGCCACCCTGGACAGGGTGTCAATGGAAAATTTGGAAATGCCAAACAACATATGTCTTTGGCCTGGGGGAGCAAACCGGAGCACCCAGAAGAAGCTCCTGAAGCACGGGGAGAACATGCAAACTCCGCAGACACAGGGCAGAGGCGGGATTCAAGCCCCCCAACTCGGGAGGTGCGAGGCAAACGTGCTAACCACTAAGCCGCCTTGCCCCCCAGTCTAAGGAATCATTCGAGTCAATCATTTGGATCATCATACCTCATTTGCATAGAATTAAGAAACAAGGCCAAGCAGCTTCACTGTAATGAAAATTGAATAGCGCCACCTGCAGTACTGGAGCACTTGTATGTGATTGCCAATACAAAACTGCAGAGAGTGTGTAAGCTTGTAAGCTCCCGAAAGGGGGTTTCCTCTTCACACAACCCTTAGAGACGTCATCTCCGCATTACATATGTTAATGCCTTAAGAAATGCCTTGGAAGAGAATGCCAATTGGCCCAGATGCTTGACTGGCTGAAATATTACCACACACACACACACACACACACACACTACGCCAAAAGCTTTTTTCCTCCCATTTCACCCACACATTTCAGTTTCCTCTTTCTCTCTTGTTGCTCTGTTTTGCCAAAGTCCAGATATCTTGACTTTTCTCAGAAGACTCATCATTTACTGTATATACACAGGCCTCGTACAAATACAGCTCCTACATGTGTTACCTGAAGCCGTTTGTGGTTTCCTGTGTTTTGAGTTTATTATGGATTCAGCAGTGACTCTCTGATGTTGTGCACTAGGGGTGTAACCGAATACGAATACATCATTCAGAATGAACAGATAACATCTTCTAAACAGATACAAATAGTAGGCAGAATATTTGAAAGCTTGCCAGGAAGGGTTCACAGGACATCTGGTTGAGACTAGAGGTGTGCATTGGGGCAAAAAAAATAAAAAATAAAAGGCATGTGAGTGGGAGGTATTTACTTTTATGTGGGCGTGAGCGAGGGGTTAGATACGAAGCTTGTGGGACAAAGAAAGACCACGTTCATCAGATCTTCCTGGTTTAGGCCACGCCCACTTCAAGTTTAATACAGATACAGTTAATGTCACTTCTACTGTGCACAATAACACAGTGTGAGTGCGATTACAGAAATCAGGCAAGCTTCTCTCTTTGCATGGGTGATATGTTTGATCACAGCTACAATGCTGCAGTGCCGTTATCGAGTAAAAAAACCTCAAACCTCCACATTCTCAAATGTCTTAAGTAGCTGTAGGGGGTTAGGGAACCTGAATCCTGTTAGGTAGGGAGTAAGGTAACCCGAATCATTCTTTTTCTCTTACTTTCCCTGGATAATTCAAGGTAACAACACAATAATATGCCTGAATAAGTTGAATAACCGTACGAATGATGAATAAGTGGGAATTTTTTGGGTTTAGGTTTCTCTGGCTCTGTGCTAGATGGTGAAAGTTGTGCGGAGTTAGTATTCATCAAATCACAGCTCAACCATGAAGCCAAACACTGTGGTTCTTTTTGTTTGCATATTTTATTCATGATTCATGTCTTGCATTAATAATGAGGCATTTAACAAAGCTTGGAGTGCCTGTAATATCTTTGTTTGTTTTTTTTTTAAACCCTCACAGCACTCAAGTATCATATTCCATTACAGCTAAGTAGCGGCTTAGGACCCGGAAGGAAAACTGCAAGAACGCACTCGAAACTGTTGCACTGATCGAACACTGCCTTTCAAATTTCCCTCTGCATGAGTCTCATTAAGGTAGCGTTAGCACCAGGGACATATCCAGTAATCATACACACTGACAGTCAGTCAATCCAGTGGCACGTCTTTAACGGGGGTTCGTCTCCGTTCAATTAAAGATTTTATACCGTTTACCTAACGCTAGAGACGGCTCCCGGAGTGCATGAACCTTGACCTCTTTGTCGTCAGGCCAAGAGAACCTGCTTGTTTTGTTTATTTTTGCATCCTCTCTTGTATGTTACCTTTTCATAGAACACAACACCACCGAACTAACACAGTGTGCCATTTTGTAATTATGGGATTCTCCCATGTAAAATTATATTTAAAAAAAAAAACCACACACATACACACACACACACACACACACACACACACACACACACACACACACACACACACAGAGAACAAAGAACAGCAGAAAACCAACCAAGATCATAATCAAAACTCCGTTGCAAGGGCAAATTAAAGGAAAATTATATATGTTTAAAAGGAAAAAAAGGATATTAAGGTAAATAGCTGAGTAAAACTCCCATGTGCATGTAATTCATTTAACACCTACAGTATTCTGTGAAGTCCAGCTGATTTAATAATCATATATATATATATATATATATATATATATATATATATATATATATATATATATATATATATATATATATATATATATATATCACATATTAAAACTCTCAAAAACAGGAACATTCATGCAAAAACTGAGTGCAACTGATTCAACATTGTGATGTTTTATTTAAAAAAAAAAAAAAAAAAGACACACACAAACCATGGGTGCGTTTCTGCCGCTGAGCCAAAAGGTATTGTTTTCTTATTCATATTATTTCACTCATTAACGTTAAAGAGTAATAATAAATATGAAATGATAATGAGGTCTTATAAGGTCTCACCTGCTGCAGGCGCCCTCTCTCTCTGCTCCATGCTCCTGCATCCACGCGCTACCGGGTCACCGTCTAGGATCCGACGAACTCACGCGCCTCCGGTAACAACCTGAGCACCGAAAAGGGCTCGTGTTCCTGCTTGGGGAAAAAAAAAAAAAAAAAAAAAAAATACAACTTCGTCTGAATATCTTTTAATGATTTGTCTCTGCAAGAATATAGCAGCGTGTCTTCACGCGCTCGTGCGTAACGGCGCGGAGAAGAAAAAAGAAGAAGACTTTGCGTTCTTTGTGTGCGCGGCGCATGGGTTTCCTCCGGGGTTTATTCCCGTTCGCTCGGCGCTCGGTGCGCGCGCCAGCGCACGCGCGCGGATGACCTACTTTCTCGCGCTCCTCAGGACGGCGTCCATCACTCGTCCTCGCGCGTCATGTTCCCCGGCGCGCGCTGCGCAGATCTTACAGGAAAGCGTCAGTCTCCGGTTCAGCCCAGTGCGCTGCGCCGCGCGCTCCTTGTTCTGCGCCTCAGTCTCGCGCTTGCGGTGCCTCTTAAAAAAAGGGAGAGAGAGAGAGAGAGAGATAGAGAAACGGGGCGCACGAGCGCGCTCACGTGAGCGCAGGGTCCTAGCGCCGGAACACATGAACGTGGACAATGTGCGAAATTTGCACACTATGAATTGTGTTTATTTATTTTTAATGAATTTAAAACAACATATATATTAACAACACACACATTATATATATATATATATATATATATATATATATATATATATATATATATATATATATATATATATATATATATATATATATCTTTTGCCTTTTTTCATATTTAAAGGAAGGCTTTATCATTTCTATAGTAATAACTTGCACTGGGATTCATCTTAGACTAATAATAAACATTAAAAATCTTTTGGTGAAGTTTTCTGTTAGATGTTTATGTACCGTTTTATGGAAGGAGCCTCCATCGTGTCAACAATTCGTAACAGTACGTTTTCCACCGCAGGAAAGTCTTAAGGACTTTGCGCTTTTCTGGTTTTCTCAATAACGTACCAAGCTGTCTTATTAATATTTGTTGTCTAATTAACTTCAAGAGAGGAAAAAAAAGAGAAGCTGGTGTGGGAACGACTGTTCGCTGCTATAACAGGTTGTTCCACAACATGTAAATCAATGTAGGTATAAATGGATGAAATATAAAAATGAAAAGGTATAAGAGGAATAAAACACTCCATGGAGGGCTGTTATAGGAATACATACATATCATAAAGTCTTCAATAATGATGCGTATGTACATTCTTTTCTCTTCTATCGTTTCCTTTTTTATCATCTTCTTCTTCCAAATATCCTGTCCCACTCTCTGACTTTTTTTTTTCAGTGCCCCACTTTCTCTTCTCTCTCTCTCTCTCTCTCTCTCTCTCTCTCTCTCTCTCTCTCTATCCAGGGCGTCCTGTTTTTCTCCTGTAACGCTCTGTCCTAAAAACTGGCTGCACTGTTTATGCCAGTTTTTATTAGTCAGTGCTGTGTGGCTGTGAGTGCGTAGAAGTGTGTGTGAGCACTGGTATCGGAATGATGTTATGACCTTTTGCTCATTATGTAGAACTCTGTACAACCACTCTATACAACCACGCTGAGCAGAAAAGCATCTCAAAAACATTATATCTGGCCTGAATGAGCAGGTGTACAGGTGTTCCTAATATAGTGGCCAGTGAGTAAGAGACAGAAACACAAGCTAAAACTAGTAGCTTGACTAAGAGACAGAAACACACCGATAATCTAAACTGCACCATATTCAATATACTATAGTGCACTGTTCTTGCACTATAGTGTACCCTAGACTGAACACCCATAATGCACTTTTCCATTTGTAATAGAGAGTAGGGCAACATTTGGGACACAGGTGCCCTGCATAACACCTACATCACAGAAATGGACTTCCTGAACAAGTGGAGAAGGGGGCAACCAGGGATGGATTTTAAAATAGGAATGCATGAGGACGGTTAAAATAAATATGGGAATGTACTTCTTTTCTACCGAATAAAAAAGTATGGACTGACAATGTGGACAAATCAGAACTCTTTTGGAACAACATAATCTGATCAGACTAAGCAAAAATAGAACTCTTTGGCGATATTTCAGCTCGTCATGTTTGGAGAAAGAATGGTTGTGCATATGAACACTATACCCACAGTGAAGCATGGTGGTGGGCGCATCATGATATGGAGCTGCTGATCTGCAAACGATACTTGAGCATTACATGTCATCGAAAGGAAACATGAATGGAGCGATGTACCATGAGATATAGTCTCTATATTAGTCTCCTTGGGCAAAATACTGAATCTGGGGACAAGACGGACGTTTTCAACAAGACAGTGAGGCATTATGTGTGTAAAATTGAAGTGGATATACAGTATACACTGGAAGTGCTTATTTCCCCTCACTGTATGATAAACAGGGACAAATTTGGTTGAGTTTTACAACATCTGAACTAAAATATACAGAGTATATACTTGAGAATGAGTGTTGAGTTAGCTGTTGGATTTTAATTAGCCACTCGTTACACAGCGGAAGGAAACTAAAAATAGACACTGTCGCGTCTACAGTTCCACATCATATGCTCTTTCCTACACTGCCAGCTCACAAAGAATTGGACTAATGATGATGAGTTGCCATCTGGAGAAGTACGATTCTTTCCAAATCGCCAGAAACCATGCGTAGTTGCTTTTCTTAGTAGAAGGTCAGCCAACACCTTGCCCCTGATTCCCACTGTGCCATTTTGAAGCTGGCCAAATTCAAAATCTTTTCCATAGTAGATGAAATTCATGGCAGAAACACTCATTCCTAAACATGTTATTCACTGGCGACACGTTTGCGACGCACGTGAAGATTTATTTTCTCAAACGCTAGCATCTGGGATTCTGCTGAAGGGTGAACTAAAGGGTATTGGATTGTGCTAGCAGAGACGGAAATCCCTCATGCCTCTCCCTTTCGCTCTTATCCAAGGACATCACCAAAAGAAAGATAAATTGCTTCTCTTTCAAGGACACTATGTGAAACAGAAGAGCAAGCTGAACAACACGGTGTCCAGTATTTGTAGTAAAACACAGTTAAAATGGCTGAAAATAGATGTTTGTGTCATGTCATTCTTCCATTCCATTCATTATTCATTCCTTGTGTACCACAGGACAATTTGAAACAACGACAACGACAGCAACAACAATGACAACAATAGATACAGTCCTTGAGTTCAGGAAATGTCCCCCTAAATAATGAATTTTTTTTTCCCCCGTTTCACAATATTGGTTCACTGCAAAATTAAAATAAAATATTTAGCAAGCGTTACATGTACATTTACAAAATAGACTCAACAGTCTGAACCTATCACGATCCAGTATGTTAATGAAGATAACAAGGTCATGGCTAGAAACCATTAGCTACAGAACCAGCTAGCGCCAATAGTGTGGTGTACCAAATATAATAGCACAGTGTAACCAGTGTTGAATTTGCATAATCATGTACATTCATATAGGTTTACATCCTTATTAAAGGCACATTATGTAAGATTTGTCAAAAGTTTGCCAAAACTGAGTCTCTAACAGTTAAATAAGTGGGTTCAAGAATCCAAGAATTCCCATCATTGGAAGAGTGCTGGACTTTGCAGATTTCAGACTGAGATGGGGCGGAGGGAAGGGGTATTAGGGAGGCACATGTAAACACAAACAAGCACTGCGGTCCATAACGCAGTTTTTCAAACAGGTTTTCTCTGCAACATAATACACTTGTGCTGAAGCCATGGTTTAAACCATTGTATTTCTCATGCTCTATATATTTTCCAGGTTATTTGTACAAGTAAGAAATACTATTGCACCTTTAAAGGTTTAGACATGTTCCAACAAAACAGCTCTGACCCGTCGAGGCACGGACTCCACAAGACCTCTGAAGGTGTGCTGTGGTATCTGGCACTGAGATGTTAGCAGCCGGTCCTTTAAGTCCTGTATGTTGCGAGGTGGGGCCTCCATGGATCGGACTTGTTTGTCCAGCACATCCCAAAGAAGCTTGATTAGATTGAGATCTGGGGAATTTGGAGGCCAAGTCAGCACCTTGAACTCTTTGTTATGTTCCTCAAACCATCCCTGAAAGAGGCTAGTGGGCTGAAAGAGGCCACTGCCATTAGGGAATACCGTTGCCATGAAGGGGTGGACTTGGTCTGCAACAGTGTTTAGATAGGTGGTGCTGTATGTGTTAAAGTAACATCCACATGAATGCCAGGACCCAATGTTTCCCAGCAGAACATTGCCCAGAGTGTCACACTGCCTCTGCCGGCTTGCCTTCTTCCCATAGTGCATCCTGGTGCCATCTCTTCCCCAGGTGAGCGACGCACACGCACCCGACAGCCACATGAGGTAAAGGAAAACATGATTCATCAGACCAGGCCACCTTCTTCCATTGCTCCATGGTCCAGTTCTGATGCTCACACACCACAGAGGAGGTATAAGAGGAATAAAACACTTCAAGACGTGCTGTTATTGGAAAACATAAAACTTTGCTTAGTCGTTGATTATTTTCCTAAAACAGCATGCCCCTAAGGGTTTTATTCCTTGATTAAATTTTGGGGAGTACTGTGCTGTTAATTTTCACATTTCCTGTGTTACTATGTACTAACGCTCTTAGCATGCAATTCTGAATAAGTACCAACTGAAATCTAACAGTTTCTACTAACCCCAAACCGAAGTACAAACAGCCCAGCTCATCAGGCGCATGTCTCTGATTAAAGGTACTTGCCAAGCTCAGTTCCTGCAGATTATTAATTGATTACTGCCCCCTATAGTCAGAGGGCTGTAACCACAAGGAGGAAAAATGGGGCATTACCATGGAAACTAGTGTGGCAGACCACAAGGGTGCTTCAAGGTCATGTTAGAACAAGTCCTGGTTCTAGTCTGGGGCATGTAATGGGGAAAAGGTCGACTTTTATTGAAATGGAAATGTGCAGGTCTTTTCAGTAAGTGAACTGTAACAGCCTTTGTTCACGAAGCTCTTAACATAAGTTACATCACTGTATGATCTCTTCTGAAAACGTCAATACAGAAACACTCTCAGTTGTGTGTGTTTGTCGAGTTCTCTTTCACTTCATCCTTCAGTTATGTGTAGTACTCTATTTTTGTGATTATTGCAAATTGTGCATATCGAACTCACATTTGACAGACTAATTCATATTGTTTGTGTGTGTGTGTGTGTGTGTGTGTGTGTGTGTGTGTGTGAGTATGTGAGTGTGTGAAGGTGTTTGCTTTTCCTCTTTCATTCTGTATCCATGTCTCTGAATCTGTGTGCCATATTTAGTTATGGCTTTCTCTGGGTTTCCACCGACACACTGCCAGTGTATTCTGGGAACAAGTTAAGAACTGGCCCACATTTCCACCAGTTTAAGAGACAAACCATTACTCAATCATATCATCTAGATAATGACAAATAAATGTTTTGGATTAGGATTAGGATTAAACGATTGTTATTGTTAGATTTCCATTAGATTGAATTATTGGGATGTGTAGATAAGTAGACAGGGGGAATGAAAAATTGTCTGGGGTTGAGATTTACCGAATGGAACGGAACAGGACGGTTGAGATTTACTGCATTATTACTTACACTCACCAACCATTGTTTTTAGGAACCTAACCAGTCTATCATGTGGCAGCAGCACAATGCATAAAATCATGCAGAAACAGGTCAAGAGCTTCTGTTAATTTTCACGTTAAACATCATAATGGGGAGGGGAAAAAATCTCAGTGGTGACAGATTGGGGTGGTTTGAGTATTTCAGAAATGGCGGATATCCTGGGATTTCGCACAACAGTCTCTAGAGTTTACACAGAATGGTGCAAAACACAAAAAACATCCAGTAAGAAGCAGCAGTTCTGTGGATAGAAACGTCTTGTTGATGAGAGAAGTCAGAGGAGAACGTCCAGCCTGGTTCAAGATGACAGGAAGGCTACAGTATCTCAAATAACCACCAATCTATTCAACCGTGCTGAGCTGAAAAGCATCTCAGAATGCATATCATATGGTGTGGTGAATGGGCTGCAAATGCAGAAGACTGCATTATGTTCCACTCTCGTCTGGCAAGACTAGGAATTTGATGCTACTTCAAACTGGGAAAGCTGAAGATTGGAAAAACGTTACATGATTGGCTGATTTTATTGAATGAGCACATGCATTGGTGTGGTCAGTGAGTGTAGATTTACGTATATATATTATTTTTGTTTGTTACTGTGTCCACATAGATATCAGATACTGCCCAGTGATAATTTACATGGCCAGTAAAACTGGTCCACTGGTTCTAAACCACAGGACACACATCCAGAAGCTGTGTGTGAGTGTATTGAATTGAGGGGAAATGTGTGGGTGCACACTTGCCTGCACCCTGCATATGAGACTGGACTAAAATAGGATTCTGAGTCCCCCGTGTTCTGCACACTGAGTCACTGCGGTGCTGGAAAAGGTCCGTGATGAGCTGTTCAGTAGGCAGCACCAGAAGTTTTGTTGGACATTTGGATATTTAGTGTAGGAATCTACGTCAAGAAGGGACATGGCCCTGTCCCAAATGGTGCACTTGCTTGCGTGCACAGGACCCATGGGCCTCTGGATTCCTCAAGAGCACTTACTAACGTCACTAATGTTACTTCGCAAAAAATGACTGAAATTCTGTGTTATTTATGGTGAGTATGCTGATTGGGAACAGGTGGTTGTCATTAGACATCTGTGGAACTAGAGGTAGCAGATCATGTGACTGGGCTTGTAGTTTGTTGTTTAGCTGAGGATTCTGTGAAATTGAGTTTGTGTTGGTATGTGGAAAAATACCTATCGCCGCCTACATCACAGGTTCCCAACCCTGGTCATGTAGTGCTTCCAACACACCTGATTCAACGAATTAGCTAATTAACAGCCCTGCATCAGTAGAAGTGGGTGTGTTAGAGCAGGGAAAAGAGTCAAATGTGTAAGACACGAGGTTCTCCATGACCAAGGTTGGCAACCTGTGGCCTGGATCTGCATAGTATGCATTCTGAAATGCTTTTCTGCTCACCACGGATGTAAAGAGTGGTTATTTAAGTTGCCATACACTTCCTGTCAGCTCGAACATGTCTGTTTATTCTCCTCTGACCTCTCTCATTAACAAGCCATTTCTGCCATAATTTGCCAATGCTACAAATATTATTATTATTTATTAAATAAGGAACAACTCATTGTCCATTTTGTCCATTTTTAGTTGCTGTGGAACAACACATAGGCGTCATACCTGTGATCAGAGTCATTTCTAGAGCCTGAGCTATTAGTAACCCTGGATTATCTGGATTATCTTTTGGCAGCTAGGTTTTGTATTCATAATAGGTTTGCTGGGATCCCCTGGGGAAAAACACACCCTAACACACACTTTCCTATTCAGTGCATAGTAAAACCATGCATCAGCGTCTGTTATCTGTACATATTTGTCGCTAAACTCCTCAGCAGGACTTTCACCTTTCTTGCCAGATTCACACACGCCATCCTGTGTTAGAAATGCGTGACAGGGGCATCTGTAACAAAATTATTCCTGTCAAACTCACACTACGGGAGTCCACACATGCTGGTACATGCACCCTTGGGTGTGACCTCCCTTGTCAAGCGGGGTGTGTACGCCATCTGGGATTTCTCCTGCTTTCCCATGCCATCTGAGGTCCATTTTGTCACCTTCATCAAGGATAAAAGCTCAAAAAAAGGATTGATGGAATGTTGAGGAATACCAGCTGGCACCACATGTAGCTACTGACCTTGAGAGAGTCAACATGCCCTGATAAAGAGTGCTAATATAAAGAGCTAGTACAATTTACAGCAGGGTCCAAAAGTCTGTCATCTACCACAAATGAGAAAGAATTTGTGTTAATTCATGTATGTTTCCAGCTGCATAGTTCTGCATACTATCTAGCAAAGATGCCCTTCACACTATTATCCTAATTTGGTCAGGGATGCTCAGGGACTTGTTTGTTCCGCACATCCCATTACATTGTCGCCGGTTCACTGGTTGTCCTTCCTTGGACCACTTTTGGTAGGTTCTAACCACTGCATAACGGGAACACCCCACAACACCTGTCGTTTTGGAGATGCTCTGACCCAATCGTCTAGCCTTCACAAATTGGCCCTTGTCAAAGTTGGTCAGATCCTTACGCTTTCCCATCTTTCCTGCTTCCAACACATCAACTTCAAGAACTGACTGTTCACTTGCTGCCTAATATGTCCCACCCCTTGACACGTGCCACTGTAACGAGTAATCAGTGTTATTCATGTCACCTGTCAGTGGTTTTAATGTTATGGCTGATCAGTGTATGTACTCAAGTACTGTAATGGTAGTCCATGTAATTTGTTATTTTCCGCCCCTGCAATTTATTTCAGCAATAGTGTCCATTATTTGAGTATTTCCCAAACAATTAAAATAACATTTGTTTAGTGAATAATGGATATAAGAAATAAATAATAAATAAATAAATAAATCATGGTTGCCTCTGC
The DNA here is from genome assembly GCA_023630585.1 of Cranoglanis bouderius. Lineage (NCBI taxonomy): Eukaryota > Metazoa > Chordata > Actinopteri > Siluriformes > Cranoglanididae > Cranoglanis > Cranoglanis bouderius. The sequence goes on from CM042544.1 coordinate 6,761,773, forward strand.
CAGGAGGCTTTGACTTGGCCCAAGATTATGAGACAAACATGCTCCAACTAAACACAGAACATAAATTAACTTTTGTTTTTGTTTAGGTTTCATTTCTCTTCCGCTGTTAGCTCATTGGTTTTTGTTAATTCAATCTGTTATTAATCACCCGTGTCTTGTTCTTAGTTAAGCATGCTGCGTATATATTTCTCTTTCGTTTCTTGTTTCCGATTCAGTGTTTCTTGTCTCTTGCCAGCTAAGTTATTTCGCAAGTGTAACCTTTGTGCTGTTTTTTTTTTTTTTTTTAACGTTCATTCGTTAAATCATTTGCACATTTGTATCCAGTGTTTTGATTACTTCCTTGTTTTGAGTCCTGACAAAATCAATGTTTTGATTTACCCTACTGAAAACCTGTGGTCTAAATTATTTGAGAATATATAATGTTCTGCATGCAAGTGGACCAAGATACAGTACAACCTTGATATATATTACAGGAAGTGACTCAGTGCTGTTATTCGCTCCAAGGGAGATACAGTGCATCCAGAAAGTATTCACAGCGCTTCACTTTTTCCACATTTTGTTATGTTACAGCCTTATTCCAAAATGGATTAAATTCATTATTTTTCTCAAAATTCTACAAACAATACCCCATAATGACAACGTGAAAGAAGTTTGTTTGAAATCTTTGCAAATTTATTAAAAAATTAAAAAACGAAAAAAATCACATGTACATAAGTATTCACAGCATTTGCCATGACACTCAAAATTGAGCTCAGGTGCATCCTGTTTCTACTAACCATCCTTGAGATGATTCTACAACTAGATTGGAGTCCACCTGTGGTAAATTCAGTTGATTGGACATGATTTGGAAAGGCACACACCTGTCTATATAAGGTCCCACAGGTAACAGTGCATGTCAGAGCACAAACCAAGCCATGAAGTCCAAGGAATTGTCTGTAGACCTCCGAGACAGGATTGTATCGAGGCACAGATCTGGGGAAGGGTACAGAAAAATTTCTGCAGCATTGAAGGTCCCAATGAGCACAGTGGCCTCCATCATCCGTAAATGGAAGAAGTTTGGAACCACCAGGACTCTTCCTAGAGCGGGCCGCCCGGCCAAACTGAGCAATCGGGAGAGAAGGGCCTTAGCCAGGGAGGTGACCGAGAACCCGATGGTCACTCTGAAAGAGCTCCAGCATTTCTCTGTGGAGAGAGTAGAACCTTCCAGATGAACAACCATCTCTGCAGCACTCCACCAATCAGGTCTGTATGGTAGAGTGGCCAGACGGAAGCCACTCCTCAGTAAAAGGCACATGACAGCCTGCCTGGAGTTTGCCAAAAGGCTCCTGAAGGACTCTCAGACCATGAGAAACAAAAATTGAACTCTTTGGCCTGAATAGCAACGGTCATGTCTGGAGGAAACCAGGCACCGCTCATCACCTGGACAATGCCAACCCTACAGTGAAGCATGGTGGTGGCAGCATCATGCTGTGGGGATGTTTTTCAGGAACAGGGAGACTAGTCAGGATCGAGCGAAAGATGAATGCAGCAATGTACAGAGACATACTTGATGGAAACCTGCTCCAGAGCGCTCTGGACCTCAGACTGGGGCGAAGATTCATCTTCCAACAGGACAACGACCCTAAGCACACAGCCAAGATAACAAAGGAGTGGCTACGGGACAACTCTGTGAATGTCCTTGAGTGGCCCAGCCAGAGCCCAGACTTAAACCTGATTGAACATCTCTGGAGAGATCTGAAAATGGCTGTGCACCGACGCTCCCCATCCAACCTGATGGAGCTTGAGCGGTCCTGCAAAGAAGAATGGGAGAAACTGCCCAAAAATAGGTGTGCCAATCTTGAGGCATCATACTCAAAAAGACTTGAGGCAGTAATTGGTGCCAAAGGTGCTTCAACAAAGTATTGAGCAAAGGCTGTGAATACTTATGTACATGTGATTTTTTCGTTTTTTATTTTTAATAAATTTGCAAAGATTTCAAACAAACTTATTTCACATTGTCATTATGGGGTATTGTTTGTAGAATTTTGAGAAAAAATAATGAATTTAATCCATTTTGGAATAAGGCTGCAACATAATAAAATGTGGAAAAAGTGAAGCGCTGTGAATACTTTCCGGATGCATTGTATAACAAAATATATTGTGAGGATGCCAGTAATTTTTAAAGCAATGTTTTGTACAATGTATTGCATTTTTTTTGTGTGTTTGGAATATAAGATAATTGATTACATTAAAAACAAGTACGAGCATTCTGGAACCATTCTGTTACCCCTGCTCACATTTTGTAACTGCGTCTTTGCGTCATTCTTTTTTTTTTGTTTTTTTGTTCTAAAGGTCTTACTTCAGTATTTTTTCCTGATTGCAACATCTGAATAGGAAATGTGACTGTGACTCAGGGCTAAATGTTTCAACAACGCACACAGAACTAAAGTGATGAGTGTGAGAACAATGTACATGTAACTTTCCGACGGAATATTTCAGTAACATTGTCTTGTGTAAAGCTTGATTAGAGAATGTTGATTGCTCATTCATGGAAGGAGTTTCACAAATACCAGTTCTAGTGTTTTTATAGTTTCACGGTTCTCAAAATAAATCAACAGAGAGTGAAAATTTAGAGGAAGGAGTGGAGTTCAGTATGAGATTATGTGTGCTATTTCCAAATGTCAGTTTATATTAATGTGCTCGTTCTAATATAATATTGTTTCTATAGTAACAGCTTCCACAGGCACATGGTGACTTGTATGGCAGACACTCCACATAAACGGATAGAAAATGTGTGGAATTGTTGATTGAGAAATGTATTTTTCATTTTTGGAAGGAGTCTCCAGTGTCAGCAGTTTGTTTTATTTCTATCTACCTGAGAGTGGGGACCGTGTTCATGTTGCAGATTTAAAAATCTCAGTTTAAAGACCAGGAACTTACCCAGCTAACAATTTTGGGCTCAAACGATTCTCTTTGGACGTTGCAATTAAAGAACATTTTGTCCTTTTTTCGTAACATTTATAAACATTTTGAGAACTTTTTATCTGCAAAACTTTCAGTTTTTTTTTAAACACTCAGTGTTGTGTGAGCAACACTTTGACAACGCTGGGAAGCAAACCCAATAGTACCTCATGTTTTCAAAACACTGCAGGAATGTTGTTACTGTAATGTCACAGCCTAGTCCTCTTAGAATCCCGATTGTATACGTTACAGTCATTACAAACATTCACAAAATGTTTTCTGTTCGCTGGTAAAATTACGAATTTCATAACCACTTTTTAATTGAACTCCTTTTATTTAGTATTAGTGAATGCATTTACATGTATAAAATACAATCAGATTTTAGCATTAATGAGTTAATTGGGAATGGCTGTATTTAAGGACCTACCTTTAGAGCCAGTGCCTTTTTGCCCTTAATACCATGGGAAAATCCAAGCAACTCAGCCAAGACATCATGAAAAATTGTGGTTCCAACTGAAGGTACAGTGGGTATAGAAAAGAATCACCCCTCTTTAAAATAATCACATTTTGTTGCTTTTCAGGCTTTAATGAAAACAGACACAGTTTTTGTTTCATCCAGCTGTATTTACTCAGTGCAACTTATAACATCCAAGTGAAAGATATAACACCAATATGTCAGAATTTATTTTATTTATTTATTTTTTTTATTATTAAAAAACAGAATCACTGAGTTGGAAAAAGGATCACCCCCTTGCTTTAATTTGACTTATTTTTTTAATTCCAGCCTTTAGTCTGTTGGGATATGTCTCTACTAACTTTGCACATCTAGACTTTGCAATATTTGCCCACTCTTCTTTGCAGAACTGCTCAAGTTCAGTTAAATTTGATGGTGACCGTTTATGGACTGCAGTCTTCGAGTCATTCCACAGATTTTCCTCAAGAATTTGACGGTATTTTGCCTAATCCATTTTCCTTCTACCCTGACAAGTGCTCCAGTCCCTGCTGCAGAGAAACACCCCCATAATAGGATATTACCACCTCCATGCTTTACTTTAGGAATGGTTTTATTTGGATGGTGAGCTGTATTGGATTTCTGCCAGACATATCGTTTGGTGTTGAGGCCAAATAATTCAATTAAATCTCTGACCATAACACCTTTTTCTATGTGGCCTCAGAATCTTCAAGGTGCATTTTGGCAAAGCTCAGTCGTGGGTGGCTTTTTTCTTGCAATCCTCCCATACAAGCCACATTTGTGGAGAATTTGTGATATTGTTGTCACATGCACACAATGACCACTCTTTGTCATAAATTCCTGCAACTGCTTCAGAGTTGCTGTAGGCCTCTTGGTAGCCTCTCTGACCAGTTTCCTCCTGGCTCTTTCATCCAGTTTGGAGTGACGTCCTGATCCAGGGAGGGTCTGTGTTGTACCAAATACCTTCCACTTCTTAATAATAGACTTCACTGTGCTTCTAGGCATTGATAAAGCCTTTGAATTTTTTTGTATCCATCTCCTGACTTGTGCCTGTCCACAACTTTATCCTGGAGATCTTTTGACAGTGCTTTGCCACCCATAGTTGATTGTTTGCTTCAGTTGCACTACAAAATGCTCCAGGAAAGCTCTTTTCATGCTGAGCTAATCAAAATGACCACGGCTGATCACAGTTGAAAGTCAAATGGCTTTGTGTGCCATTGAGAAGGTGATTAGTTACACCTTATTGAGTTTACAAGGAGGGGGGTGATCCTTTTTCCAACTCAGTGATTCTGTTTTTTAATTAAAAAAAAAAAAATTCTCACATGTTGGTATTATATCTTTCACTTGGATGTTATAGGTTGCACTGAGTAAATACAGCTGGATAAAACAAAAACTGTCTCCATTTTCATTTCAGGCTGAAAAGCAACAAAATGTGATTGTTTTAAAGGGGGGGGGGGTGATTCTTTTCTATACCCACTGTACCACGAGCATCTGTACAAAAACTTGTGTGCAAATATTAAAAATCTTGAACCACACAGACACGGCATCTTTTGGCAAGGAGACACAAATTAACTCCTTGAGTTAAACGAACTTTGGTCCAAAAAGTTTGATTAAACCCCAAGGCAACAACAAAGGAACTGGTGAAGGAGTTGGAAACATCATGTACCAAACATCCACCATTAAGTGTCCTAAATCACCATGGAATGAAAAACTGTCATGCAAGGAAGAAGCCCTTACTCTATGACTGGCATAGAGCCAGACTGAAGTTTGCAGGTGATCAGCAGTCTTTTGGAGGAGTCTTCTCTGGTCATATAAAACAGAAATGTAAATCGTGAGGGAAAAGGTTTATTTAGAAATACATCAAGACATCAGCCAGTCTTCCAGTAGGACAATGATAGTTAGGCATACCTCCGAAGTGGCCATCACAAAGCCGTGACCTGAATCCCGTAAAAAATTTGTGGACTGGACTGAAAACACGTGTCTGAGCAAGGAGGCAACAATTCCAGAAAAGTATTATGAGAAGTTTGTGGAAGGCAACCCCAGGAGTTTGATGGAGTCAAGTTCCAGCAATTAAAAGGCACCAAATACTAACAAAGTTTATGTAAACTTTTGACCCCACTGAAAACCTTTGACCTACTGACCCTTTTTTTTTTTTAAATAAAGTAGACTCTATAATTGACTTAACACAGGAAATGTATGATAGCATGAAATACATGGAGTTAAAAACTGAGTATGAATATCTTTAGCCTATAGTGTATGTAAAGTTTTGGCCTTAACGGCACGGTTGGCCAGATACAATTTTTTGACAGCATGACCAAAAGAAAAACCACATCCTTAAATTATGATGACATCATTTCACATCATTTCACATGACTTAAGTGTAACCTTAAGAAATTTTCACTGTTCCAGATTTTACTTCCATCATGAAATCCTGAAATTCATCCCTAAACTTAGGTCCTTACTTTGCACATATTAAATCTGAATGTAGGGCCTTGTGTGAATAATGCACACACACACACACACACACACACACACACACACACACACACACACACACACACACACACACACACTGACACGATCACTGAAGAAAAACTTTACTTCTGCCGCCCACGCACATTATGACTCGATTTACTGATTTGATTCCTTCAAACAAATCTAAACGAATCGATTCATTACAGTCTCTCTCTACCACCAATACGGATCAGCAACTCCGATGACATCATTCTGCACTTCAGCTTCTCATCAGATTTTCTGTCCAATCAAATGCGCTCTAGAATCTGAAGTGACCCGCCCCCCAACATTATAAAAGATCCATGGTACTAACTGTTAAGTACAACTTAAGCGCTAAACGCTATTGGCGATTTAAAAAGGGGGAGGAGCCACTCGATATGTCCCACCTCGACTTCCTGTTTCAGTGGACATCAACACATCGAATAACGCTGCGCGTTTCAAGGCACTTCACTTCACTGGGACTTTAAACTATATTTACAACAATCTGTATTAAATTATATGAATACGACATTGTCATCCTGGCCTATTAGTTTTAGTTGCAATTCATACATTAAAGTTACTCTAAATAATAATAATAATAATAATAATAAAAAAATTTAAAAAAAGAAGTAATACTTGAAATAATGAAAAACAACACAAATTTAAAAGAGCTAGGTCAATATGGTTGGATTTTTTGTTTCATTTTTTGAAAGCAAACACTAATCCCGATGCGAAACTAAACTCGTACTTTTGTAACTTTTCATGCAAATTAAGTTGTGTAGAAAATTATTATGAACTTTAAATTCTTGAATATTCTTTAAAATTTCAATAAATTAGACATTTTAAAATAGAATATTGTAAATATTCACTTCCACTTTTTGTTGAAGTTTTGTCTACCGTTGTGTTTTTGTTTGTTTGTTTGTTTGTTTTTTCAAATAATGTTGATGGTAACACATATGTACAGTATAATACATTGTATTACCTTTCGATTCTCGAGAATCGATTCGTTCATTCGAATCAGTTAAAGGAGTCATTCAAAAGAACCGAAACCTTGATGGCGACTCTCCCATCAACTACAAGGCACTGGGGGAGGAGATTACAGAAAAGTGGGGGTTTTGTCAGGAAGATTTTGGGACACTGGAGAGGGAGCAACCCGCGCAAACAACTTCTAAACTTGTCCAAACATCTCTCTGGGATTGACGGAAGTGTTACGGTAGGTCGTTCCAGTTTATATCCAGATTTTTTATTTTATTTTATCGAACTTAAACACGACTGCGTCTAACTCACTGCAGTAGCACTGCTAGTTTGTGGAGTTTTGTGTGGGGAAGATATATCTTAATTTATCAGTAATTTATATTGTGTTATTTTTTACTTGTAACAAGTTACTTGTAACTTTTTAAAGGACTCAGTGTTGTGTTAGAGTTCCTAACAAGACGCTTTGGCCTTTCTTCCCCCTTCATGAATGCTGAAAAAATAAATAAACAACGTTTGCATCTAAAACAGCGTACTCGCGTACTAAGTAGTATGCCAAAACAGTACATTTTCGATTGTTACCATAGTTACCATAGTCGTTACTGAAGTACTGAAGTATGTTTTTTTTTCAGCATGGTCTGTGTTAATTAGAAATTAACCTATTTTTAGTAAATATAATCAACTTAAATGAGACAGTTTTACAAGTTTTGTATAGTTACATCTGTTTGATGTTTAAAAACATGTTCTGTAATTTTTTGTAAGTAATCAATATTTCAGTTAGGAAAAATTCAGTTTACATGAATGTCAGCAATCTAGTTTCTTTAAGTAGTGTCAGAATACTCAAATCTGATTGGTCAAAAGCTGTTGATTAGTTTTCTGTTCCTCTCAGCAGCTCTGACAGTAGTTCCGGCTTCAAGACAAATTCACGTAAACGCCCTCGTTCTAAGATGTTATCGTTCCTATACTAACGACTCATCGACAGGAAATTGCATGACAGACGCTCCACATAACCTACGGCTAATAATAAACAAATTTAAAAAGGCATGCTGTTATTGAATAAAGACAAAAATGAATAATAATTGTTGATACGGTGAGGTTTTTCTGTGCATTTATGGAATGAGTCTCCAGTGTCAGTGCTTTGTCAAAGTCAGTAGGTTTACCTCCACAGGAAAGTCTTCAGGACAGGAGTCTTGTTAACTTCAAGGGAGAGAAAAACAGAGAGGCAGGTGAGGGAACGAAGTGATGACAGGAATGATCTCGTCTCGCTGACATTCACCAACGTGAAATGTAACTATAAACTGTATGTATGACGTTTCATTCTTCAATAAATAAAAAAAAATCCATTGTATAGAAACCATACCGAGGTGGCGATGAAGGGAGGATGCTTCTGGCAGTACATTTGTAGGTGTGAAGTACTTTTACTTCAAAGGACCCTTCGTTATCGAAGGGACCAACAGATGGACACTTTCCTCCCAAGATTCAATGTAACATTTATTACTTTGAATGCAAACTATTGTTTCACCGTACTTGAAGTAAGTAATAAAACTCTTGTAGGAAAGTAATCAATGACGTGATGTGGCCCCATGCAAAACTGACTTACTCCTCCATCATGAAGACTTTTCTGCCTTGGAAAACAGTTCACCTCTGAATGTTAAAAAGTGCTGACGCTGGAGACTCCTTCCATAAATTTTAACTAAACAAACATTATTTCGCTCTGTGGCATGAGTGTCATTTACCCGCGTAGTTCTGATTCTGAAAAGATCCGTTCACCCAAATTAATAGTAAAAATCATTTCACCATCAGCAAGATCGCCTCTGTAGTTACAGCATTAAGGTGCGTCGCATTACCATGAAGTGTATAACGTTTAAACAAATAAGAGTTTGTCTCAAGAAAACGTCCTGTATGCACCTCAGATCTCATTGGTGTTTCTGCTCTGTCTCCAGGCCATCTCGTCTTCCTGATTCATCTTGGCTGCTGTTTTTTTTTTTTTTTCCTCTTTTTTTAGCCACCATGTGCTTGAGTGTGACAGGTGCGCTGTTGCTATTGAGTTTCTACATGTGTTTATCAGCAGTACATTCGTGTTTGATAATCAGCGAAGTGAATTGCGATAATCCCAGCCTTGACACCAAGGAATTTGTAGAGTTGTTCTCTCTTAGCGGCGGTTCCACCTCTTTGGATGGCTACACCCTCGTGTTCTATAATGGCAACGGTAATGTGGCGTACCGTGTCGTGGACCTGAGCGGACACAGCACGGACGAACGAGGATTCTTCCTCATTGGCTCGGCTGAGCTCAAGCCATCGCCCGCCATACAACTTCCACCAAACTCCATCCAGAACGGCCCTGATGCCATCGCCCTGTACGGCCCGTCCTGGGTTCCTGTAGCTGAGAACGGGAATGTGTCTGCTATCGGGCTTCTGGATGCCGTAGTTTACACGTCTCGCCGGGCATCAGGCTCTGCCGATATGTTGTCACATGTTCTCACACCAGGTTCTCTCCCATATGTTGAGGATGATACATTTTTAGAGGGAGACGAGTCCATCCAGAGGTGCTGGCTTTCTGATAATTACTACAGCTTCCAAAATGCCATGCCCACCCCTGGACGGCCCAATATCTGCCCGCCATCGAACCCCGGACACCTGTGGATTAACAGGATCCAGTTGAGTGGAGGGAAACTGACTGGACCTGTAGAGATCAGCGTTGGGACAGAAACAGGGGCGATGACGGTGGTGGTGTATAATGTTCAGACAGACACAGTGAAGACCAGTGTAGGGTTTCAGGCCAGTGAATCTCAGAATGTTTCTGTGAATTTGAACACAACTGCTTTGTCAGGTAATGTCTAAAAGTACAATACCATCACTCAAATGGTGTGTTCTTACTGGCTATTGATCCTTTGGGTAACCCATTATTTGACGTTTAACTTTTCAGATTTAGACGGCTGGGCACTGGCGGTGTACCAGGGGAAGGTCGAAGATTTCAAAACAGGCAGCCCACTCAATCAACTTCAGCCACTTGATGCCTTCGTCTGTAGTGGACTTACTAACACACCAAGCGCCATTCTCACCGAGACTCTCATACCAGGCAGGAAAGCCTTCAAGCTTGACGGCAGGTAATTTTCCAAGCCAGATCAGGAAACAAACTGTTGCATAAAAACAGAGTTCTGATTCGTTTCATGATTCGCTTTCCCAGGTTTTCAGAAGTCGATGCTTCTGTCACCCGGTGTGGTACAGCTCACTGGGCAAGAGATCCCGGAGTATTTCAGCATCAGATACAGAGACCGAGCGAGTCCAGCCACTGCAACTGGTATAACACCTGCCCTTACAGCACTGGTATGGACTCCTCTTACCTTTGCAGTTTGAACCCTGTGCTTTTTTGCTAACCTTTCTTACACCAGCTGGTAGGGAAGCTGACCACTGGTGATAGACATAAGTACTTCCTTCCAGAGTCTTTATTTTTAGCAGCAAGACATTTGATTTGGTGTCAAAATTGGAGGTCTTGTTGCTTGTATGGCTGATAGTTAAAATATTTGTTTCTTATTGCAGCTGTCAACACGACAGATGAACCGTTCGAGCCGTGGTCAGGTATCGATGGTGACTTCCTGATCAGCGAGGTGAATACGGAC